>JADRCD010232948.1:0-56065 GCA_019843815.1 Montemys delectorum
TTAGATCTGAATCTTGCTTTTCTGGTGTGATGGTGTGTCTAGGATTTGCTATGGTGGGAGAATTGGGTTCTGATGATGCCAAGTGACCTTTTTTTGTGTTGTTTATTTTCTTATGCTTGCCCCAGCCATCTGGTTATCTCTAATGCTACCTGCCCTTGCTAAATCTGACTAGAGGCTGTCCTTCCTGTGATCATGGTTGTGTCAGAACTTCTCAGAGTCAAGCTGTCTCTGTGATCCTGGGAGTGCAGCAGCTTCTTCTGGGTGTTGTGGGACTGGCTGCAGAACCTTCACCCAAGGTCTGCTCAGGACACCAGCCCAGAGAGACCAGAAGGAATCCAAGCCACTCTGCTGGCAGAGTTCCTGTGTGCCTGGTACTGCTGGTCCCATTTACACCAGGTGTTGGGACAGATGTTGTGACCTCCTTACCTCTGATCCTGAGAGTGTCAGAGTGCCTGGGAGTGGAGCTTCCTCTGGGTGTTGTAGGACTAGCTCAGATCATGCTTTTCACTCAATTGGAACATTCTCAGGCATTATTTCTTCAAATATTATTATTTTTTAACCACAATCTTTATTCTCCCCTTGAGACTCTTATTGACAGGAATATTATGCCTCTTGATACACCACAATCCTGGTTGGCTATCCTACCATTATTAATTATTATTATTATTATTATTATTATTATTATTATTATTATTCAATCTTTTCCACCATTACTGTATTAAGGTAATTTCTATTAGTCCCTCTTCTATTTCATTGGCTCTCTCCACCTTTATTTTCAGTCTGTTCTTGAGCCCATTCAGTGGGTTTTCAACCTGGAGCTGTCCCTTTTGTGAAAATATCCATGTGCTAGGTTTTTATTTCTTCACTGAGAATATAATTCTATTAATGTAGCAGATTTTTGCCCTTCCCCGAAGGAGTATTTTTACAATAGTTGCTTCCATTCTTAATCTTGTCATCAACATTGATTGATTGACATCCTGTGAATTGAGTGAGGTGGGTTTTTTTTTTTTTCAGACTTTTGTATGCTGATTAATTTGGATTGTGTTCTGGCTATTTTAAGTTTACTGTGATGAACACTGGGTCTTTTCTAAATTCTATGGAGAATAGTGATAATTTTGTGTTAGAGAATTTTAATGGTTTGGCTTTAGGCAACACAGTACAAATGGTCTTGTGTGAGTTCTGCTTTCAACCTCAGTTTTGATTCTGAAAACCTCGTGCTGCCATTTAGATTGGTCCTGTATGTATGTTAACTTGTTGGCTAACCAGAAACCTAGGTGGCAATTTGTCTCATGATTCACTCTCTCAGAATATGGTATGCTCTTCAGGGTGAGGTTCACACTTTGTAAAAGACTTGCAATCACTCCGATGCGTTCCATTGCCCAGGTTCCTGCTTTAACTCCATTAGAAGTGCAGAGTTTGATATACCCCACTCTTGTGTGCACTTCCTGCAGCTCTACCCAGGTCCAGATGTGGAAATAAAGGCAGCAGTAGCTTGCCACAGATCTGCTGATCAGAGGGGTGGGATAATCCTCCTGTAGATCTAGTCCCATGAGCCTCTGGGCAGATACTCCTATGACACGTTGCTTGGCAGGGTATAAGAGAATGTAAAGAACCAAAAACAGAGGAAATATCTTCCTATCTGAGCATTAGAAGAGATTTACCTGCTGTTCAAGCTAGAGCAAGTCAGCTGGGCCATGCACACCTTTGCCAGGTGTTGGACAACATGGAATCCAGTCCAAAGAATAAGACCAGGAAAAAAACTTGTGCTTTGAACTCTAGTCTCAATACTCTTCAAAGTTCTCATGGATTCTGCAGGTTTTCTAGCCTAGAAAAACAGAGTTTGGTTATTCTATCTTGTCTAGACTCAGAACTACTAGGTACAAATCTTAGCTGTCTCCTCAGATCGCTCTTTTTTTTAAAAATATTCTGTGAGGGTTAAACACAGGACTTATACCACCTCTAAGCCTGATGTTGTACCTTGAATGTGATTTTGTACCTAGAATTATTAGGACACATAGGCAGGACTCGTATCTACCTCATCATGTTTGAAGCCTCAATAGAAATGGCTAACATGGCTGAACACACCAAGGGAGGCTTAGCCTATCTCTTGATCCTAACTTCTGCCTATTTCTCAGATTTCTTTGTTTTGCTTCATTGGCTTTATTCTGAGCCGGACTGTCTAAAATGGTTTCTGTATTCCTATATCTGGAAACTGAGCTGAACTACTTGGAACAGTGAGGGCTGACAGTTCACTTGCCACGGGTAGTTCTGTATTACACAGCATGGAAATTTCACAGGAGTCAAGTTTCTTACACAGGAACTGGATTCCCCAAAGAATCTTCCTCTCTCATGTTTTAGCTTCATTCGACTTTGTGATGCATATGCATTCAGTAAGCTATCTTAAACTCGCTTCAGAACAAGACAGAATAGAAACATGTAAATCAAGTGGAATAGAAACATGTAAATCAGGTATCAAGGGACAATAAAGAGGTGCACAATAGAAGCTGGAGAGAGAGAGAGAGAGAGAGAGAGAGAGAGAGAGAGAGATCAGTTGATAAGTACTTGCTAGAAAAGCCTGGGGACCTGACATCACCCCGCCCCCCCAAAAAAAATCCACACAAGAAAAGTTGGTGTGGTGGTGCATGACTGTAATCCTAGTACTGGGAAAACAGAGACAGGCAGATCAATGAGGCATGCTGAAAAGACCATCCACGCTAGTGAGAGACGGTGGGTCAGCAAACAAGATGTGTGGTACCTGAGGAGAACTGACAACTGTAATTGTCCTTTAACTTCACACATGGGCACACAAATGCAAGGCACCCCCAAACACACACAGACACACATATACATGCATATACACACATGCATACATACACACATACACATGCGCACACACATGCATACGTACGTATATACACACACATATACACACAGGACCCAGTGGTTTCTCTAAAGGAATTTTAGGTGGTCTTTAACAGCACCCATGGTTTCCTAAAGAGTTATGTCGACATGGAGTGTTGTATTTATTTAAAGGAAGGAGGAGACACATCAGACTCCCTTAAAAATAGATTTGATTTTATTCTTTTACTTAATTTTTAAAGAAGGTGATATTTAGACCACCTAAAAGGATTAGAGAGAATTTTTTAAAAATAATGTGGTTTGCTCAGGAAGGGTAAGAGGGAAACAGTGCATAATTAGAAAAAGCTAAACATCACTGCAAATGTGCATGGCTTTTTAGTAATTTAATACTAACACATCTCTCCACTTTTGTTTCCCATGCATCTCTTATCTTATTTGTTGCTCTACCCACTGGATTGACCATATTCCATTTTGTATGTGTTAGAAAAATCAAGATATATTTTAAGCACCAGTAACCTGCCAGTTAGGCTGGAAATCCTGTGCAGTGGAATTCTGGGTAGTAGACTTTTTTTTCTTATCTAAGTATCCATTCACCCATGACCTTGTAACTGTACCTTGGTTTCCTTCTGAAAACTATCCTTTACCAACTCCCAGCTGAGAATCAGGGCAAGAGTCTAAGCAACTGGTCAATGGGAGAATGAAATGGTCTAGGGATAGAGACATGAGTCCCTGCAACCAAGGAACCTTGCTATATCTTTCTGTTGAGTGAGAAGCTGAGCAATAGGGAGACCAAGCATACTCCTTCTCTACCTCTCCCCTACTGCACCAAGCCCGAGGGTTCACTGATGCAAACAGATGGAGGGAATAGTTTAGGGATAGAGAATGCTTGGTTCCTGGATTTCACCATTCCTGAATACTCAGAGTCCTATTTTAGAATCTCAGAGATTGGGGGTTTGAACCATGTACTCAAGAAGGGTAAGAGGGAAACAGTGCATAATTAGAAAAAGCTAAACATCATTGCAAATGTGCATGGTTTTAGTAATTTAATACTAACACATCTCTCCACTTTTGTTTCCCATACATCTCTTACCTTATTTGTTGCTCTACCCACTGGATTCACCACATTCCATTTTGTATGAATTCATTTATTTTTATTATTTTTGAGCATGCATGTTTGTGTCTATGGTCTGTGAGTATGTATGTATGTATGTATGTATGTATGCATGCATACATGCATAAATGCATGTATGTATGTATGTGTAGATACCCAAGGAAGCCAGAGGTGTTAGATCCCTATGAAACTGGAATTGCATGCAATTGTGAGCCATCTGACATGGGTACTAGGAGCCAAACTCTGGTCCCCTGAGAGAGCAGTACATATTCTATCCACTGGGCTATCTCTCTAGCCTCAACATTCCATTTTAAAGCATTTACTAACCTTTCATTCCTTTATGTATTTGCTAATGGTGGTGTCAATCCAAAATTGTTCTTTTCTTCCTTTCGTATAGGGAAGTTCTTCCTAACTAAGGGCTCACTTGGGTATATCTCCCTCTTACATTTATACAATCTTTCATAAACTGCATCATTTCTATACAATCCTACTGTTACGGAATTTAGTGTTTTATGTTTTATTATTTTAAGACAGGGTTTCAGGTTTCTCAGGCTAACTTAGAGCTCAGTGTGTAGCTGAAAATGCCCTTGAACTTCTGATTGTCCTGTCTCCACTTCCATAGTGCTAGGATTATAGATAGGTGTGTGCCACCACACCTGGTTTTAAATGCTGTGCAAGAAATCAGAGCCAGGGCTTTGTACATACTAAGAAGTACTCTACAAACAGAGATATAGCCCACTTTATTTGCTATTGTTTTTTGTTATTGTTTATTTTATTGTTTTGTGAATTCCTTGAGCTAGAGATCAGCTTTTATATGCTTCAAATCCCCATTAAGCATTTATGCAGTATCTGATCTACAGTAAGAGCTGAACATGGGTTAGAAAAATGGCTCAAGAGCTAAGAGTACTTGCTGAGGACCTGGGTTTGGGTTCAGCACACACAGTAGGCTCAACCACATGTAACTGAGTGGCAGAGGATCTGGTGTCGTCTTCTCATCTCTGTAGGCATGTGGGATACAGACACTCAGGTATGCACATAAAATAAGCAGACAAATAAATATTGAAAGGGAGTTTAATGAATGTTTGTGAATGAAAGGTGCATGAATGAACTAGAAATTGTAGGTAATAAACCAACGGAGAGCCTCTAGCTTCCATTGGCCTTTTCTACACCTGTTCCCAAGCCATCTTCCTTTTGTTCTACAGATTGCTTGGGATTTCTTATTTGCTCATCATAATTTGTTTCTTCTCTATTTTCATTTCCTTTTTGGTTAGGTATGCCTATATAACTGGCTTTATTGCAGTGGGTGTCACACTTCCATGTCTGGACTCCACAAGTCCCATCCTCCACCTTTTCTTTTCTACTGGCTGGGGAATGCTTCAGTGGCCTTGGAAACAAGGGTTGAAGGCAACTGAGGGTCTGTCATCCTGAGTACTTAAATGACTGTGAGAAGCAAGGACCTACCCACATGCTGTCAAAAGTCAACTGAGCACTTCTGTTGAGTTTCTTGAAGAGGGAGAAATTAACTTTGTTTGTGTCAAGTCACCCAAACGGAGGGATTGATTGACAGAATTGTTTGTTATAACTCACATTGCCCTGAAATGAGAGGGAGTAGGATGTTCTCGGTCCATACTGGGTTCTGAGTACTGTGACAACTGTAGGTAGACAAGAACTCATCTACTCTAAAAAGCCTTCCTCTTGTCTGGCATTTGGGAAAAGGTCATTCACAGTCTGAGGTCACTGGGCAAGTCAGTGTCAGACTGTGGTGAGAAGGTTAGATTCTATTCTTAGATCTGCCCCCCTACCACAGGATTTGGGTACTCAGCCAAGGAAAATTACAGCATTCATACTCAAACAACCCCTTTGTAGGGAAGATACATGAAAGCTAAAACAACCACCCCAGCAGAAATGCAGGTGACATTGGTTTCTGCAGGAGGGATCCTCTTCTGGCTGGGCTCTTGTACGCTTTGGCAGTCTGGATGCATGGCGCCTTCTAATCTTCTGAATACTGCTTATAGATTCCAAGCCTGGCCAGGAAAAGGAGCATTGTAACCTTTCTTTGATGCAGGCAGACTGCAAATGCACCAACCAAAATGTCTCCATCCTTGTCACGGTCAACTTTTCTAGCCATACGATGAATACGAAATCTACTTAGTCACAAAGCAAGCAATTTTTAAAGCCCCCAAAGGTGTAGTGTATTAGTAGAACGTGCCACTCAGTGTTCATAGCTACAAACTAGAACCTGCCCATCAATGTTCACAGCTGCACACTTTTTAGTCCTCTCCAGCTGATGCTCACAGCTACCCAATGTTCTTATCTATCTACCCAGTCTTTTCTATATCCTCTCAGTAGGCATCCTGAAGGCCACTGCCCACTCAGAAGCAGAGTGATTTTTACATTTAAGCAGACTTTCCTGTGTTTTTATCTATGGGAGAAGAATCACAGCTTCTGTTCTTGAGATCAAAGTTTTCTAGGAGCCATAGATCCCTAACTCCCATGCCAGGAACTGGTTGGTTTTTTCCACCATTCCCATCCGTACTTGCAACTTTGAGAAGCTCCTTTTGTGGCCCTAGGGCTGTTGGCCCATTATTTGACTCTTGTCCCTGACATTATGCCACCACCGATGTCTAGGTGCCCAGTGGGCATCAGAATTATTTTGTGAATGTCTTGTATACAAATGTAGGCATGTGGGCTCCATGTTTTGAGGTCCCAGCTCAGAAAATATAAGAGGGAGACTAAGAGCCTGTAATTTTAATCGGCTCTTTATGTAAATCTGACACTGGTGGATCTGAGATGTTATATTTGAGAACATCCTTTCCACTTATCTGTGAGTGATCTTTCTATAACACAGAAGGCTCATAATGCACTCTTCAAGCATTTCTTTCGTGATCTTCCATTGCTAAGAAGACTGGGTCCCAATATCATAGGTGGCAAATTAGGCCCCATCAGAAACTGGCCTGCATTTATGTTCCAGCCCAGGCTTATATCCTAAAACCTCAACTTTCATTTTCCTTCTCTCAGTTTTTCTGAGGTTTGAGAGAGAGATTGCTTGTGTCCACTGTGTTTCCAGTCACTGACTTGTAAGTATTCTTCAGATGGATGCCATTCTCTTTACTTCACAGCCTTTACTCAGACAGTTAGTTTATAGTGAGCCAAGACCATCCCACCCACAATTCTCTGTGAGGAAGCCTCATTCATAATTTCCTGGGAATGTGTCCTTCTCTTGGTGTCGAGAGCTTTCCTGAGTCGCTCACTGAGGACACTTTACCCATGATTTGTTCATCCCTCTCCTATGATTGTCCTCACCAGAACTAGAGACGCTTCTGGCCAGGCCACACACTTTCCTCGAGGTTAGGGATAAGGACTTGATTGTAGGCAGTTTGGGCCTGGAAAAGCTACTGCCCAATGATCTGGTCAATAAGAAGAACCAAACATCATTGAAACAAAACAAAACAAAACAAAACAAAACAAAACAAAACAAAACAAGAGAACTGCTTCTGATTCCATCAAAATAGACATCTAAAAAAGAAATAAGATAGTCCCATTGGTGTTAACCCATTACTGTTGAGTATTTTTGAGTAAGAAAATGTTCTGAAGTGTCCTGCACTGATATTTCATATCATAAACAGAACTGTATTTAAGATGGTAGAATACCAGGGAACAAAAGAAGAGGAGAAAGCCACTAGGCTACCCTGTTCTGAGAATCTGGGGGTGTAGGGAATTCATAGGTCATATGCCGTTGGGCCTCTTTGTTAAAGAACGCATCCTTCACAGTAACTGATATGGAATGTGTTATGCCTCCTAAGCAAACTTGTTAGGAGGAGAGGCAATGAGTTCCTCGTGTCTTGCCACAACTGTCTTCTTGCAAGGAAAGCTCTGTGGAGGCTTTGACTCTGAGGAGGCAGACAGGCTGAGCCCTGCCACTATGTGCATATGCCAATTAGGATGCATGGTTAACCCTCAAAACCACGTCCCCTCTCCTTACTGTCTCTGAGAAAACAAACAATCAAAAGGAGGGAAAGGGAGATCAAGTGATGGTGGGAGTAAGATGCATTTCTCCCTTTGAGAATATGGAATTTGGGTGCCCATCATCAATTAGTACCAGAGAGAGGACAGGAAGTTCACTGGAGGGAAATGTGAAAGGAGTCATGCTTGCTTTTGAGTTCTCTGAATAACGAGTCTAGGGAGTGGCGGTATTTCTTGCAGGCTTGGGTTACCTTCTTGCAGATACCACTACCACATTTGTCTCAAATAGCTCTTTGCCTTCCTTCATACAGCAGACCTTCGAATTTCCTGGCTTCCCAAGAGCCTGCAAAGAAGACATCTACACATCCCATTCTTGAAATGGGAAAACAGAGGCTCAGGGGCTCAGTGATTTATTTAAAGTGCAGCATAAGCAAGCAAAGAAGCCAGCAGGAGATAAGAGTTTGTCTAACTCCCCAGTCAATTTTCAGTTCCCCAGATAACACAGAGCCTAAATAAACCTACATCAACACCATATGGTACCAGCAAAGCAGGCGGATGTTGGGCACTTGTACTAAAATGGGCTATAAAGGAAAGAGAGTTTGTACGTGAGAGTAATCAGAGAAGATGTTATCCTTCTGATAATAGCCTTCATTTTTAGTCCACTAACCCAGGATGACACAAGCTTTGAGGAGTAGGATGGTTTTAAGTCCCATATCCAGTCCTTAACACAAATTACAAGAAAAAGACAGTGTTTTGAGCACCTGATAGATGACAATTAAGAATCCTTAGAATTCTGGCTTATCAAGCATTCCTCTTAGTTAAAACTCTTGAAGTATTTTAAAAGGGCTTTCTAGGAATTTTGAACTGAGAACACATTCTGTGCTCTTTGGGGATAAGCTGTTTCAGAAATCTTTTCAAACTTAGATTTCGTCAAACCACGCCGCAGACCTGCTAATCCATACCAGCTACCGACTGATGCAAGGAGCAGCCTCCCTGCACACAGCGATGTATCCCACTAGGCTGCCAGAAGGGGCAAATACAATTTGTCTATAGAATTAGGCTTCGCAGTTAGAGTCCCTGCTTTGGGTGTGCGATATCCTGTGGACTACAAACCGATTTAGTGTCCCCAAACAGATGGGTTTTCCCTTTATGGGCCACTCTTAAGTTTTCTAGGCAAACCACAGCTGTGCTAATGTCCCTTTGTGCAAAGAATTGTTTAAGTTGCACCTCTTTTTTTTTTGTTTTGTTTTTTTTTTTTTTTTTTTACCTGATGTGTGTCCAGAGTTTTGAGCAGGGGACAACCGGGATACAGCAACATCTACAAGAACAGAGAACTCCTTTCTTTGTGCTTTTCAGCAGGGGCTGTGACAGGCAAGAAAAGCTTTTTGGGCTCTCAATGAGAGTCCTTAGCAGGGGATAACCAACCCACTCCAGATAGCTGTAGCAGGAAATAGAGCTTGGCAGTGAATTTTGTAGCCCAAGAACTTTCTAGATGGCCACAGAATCGAGCTCAGATGGTGGCTCTTCAGGGCACACCCCTGGGGTGATCCATGAAGCAGGTATCATCATTCCCTCCAGCAAAGTGGCATGGGCTACCATGGTTAGAGTCTCTGGCCCCAGGGCCTCAGATAATTTAATGAGTTTCTGCCTCCCTTACTAAACTACCTTCTTTCTGGCATCTGCTTTATGACATAGCCTTGCAAAATGAAATCTTGTGGGGCATATCTGGTCACATGGCTGGTCTCCAGCCGAGAGAAAGCAAACTTCCAACCGCCACCTTGAGCAGGGGAAAGGTCTTTCCAACAGCGAAGAGAGAGAATGGCAACCAGTGGTGTGAAGCACATGCACAGCACCGACCTCTTAGCCGCTCACCCACTCTTCCTGTCTGTCAACTGTTATACTAAAGTTTAGAACAACACACGAACTTCAGTTGAATCGATCTATCCTGATGGCCCACGAGCCAGGCTCTATCTGTTCCTGCCCACACAGTTTTGTAGAAATAAGAGGACGATTTTAAAAAAAAGAAGGGGAAGGAAGAGTAGCTGACACAGCTATGTACGTATTGCAAGGAGTAAAAATGTACTCAGTCATTCGGCTATGTCATATGGATTTTATGACATTCTTCCTCAGAATTATGTCATGTTTATCAACAGCAACAGCAAAAACTCTTTAGAACTATCAGACAAGGGCCCTTTATCTGATGGAGAGACTCTTTCAACCTTCATTTGGGGTAGGGAGTGCCGCTAGGTGACCCTTCTGATATATTTTTGTTATAGACTTCTATTGAATTCCACACCCAGACACAGCAATGTGTGGAGGTACCCAGAGGATCCCTGGGGTTCCAGAAACATTCTTTGTACAGACTTGTACACTCTATGCTAGGTACAGAATGGCAGACCTCTGTTTTGCTATCTCAGTAAAAACCAATTGCCTAGGCAACATTGAAAACCCATTGTGTTGCCGGATTTTGCTGGACCTTGAAGGGTTCAAACTAGACCCGCTTTAGCATGAAGGAGTATCACTTTCCAGTCCAAGGGTAGTGGCCTCTTTCTTGGTAGAACCATTCTTCCCTTGGGCATTAAGTCCTTTAAGGACGAAGATCCCAGAACTATAGAGATTGAAAGGAGAATGTCTGCAGGAGGGTTGTTAGAGGCACTGTGCCTTTTCAGCTTCTACCCTTTGATCCCGCATCCATGGGTTTTATGGTTTAGGAGATCAAAGAGCACCAGGAATGTATCATGGGTCTGAGGATGTCCTATGTGCTACACAGACTGCCCCAAGCTTGTAATGTGCTATTGTCTAGCCAACATCATCACCGAGACCTCAGCGGACACCCCACCATCCTGCGAGTCCAATTGCTTAGAACCACCAGGGTTCTTAGAATCACTGGAAGATTTTTATATACCTGTAAATTAAATTCCCAAAGCTGCTTTCTTCTCCATCAATTATTTCCTAACTCCTACATGAAAGACTTGATAAGGCTATGATTTTCCATTAGCGTTGTAATTTGGCTACCACATCAGGATCAAATTTGAACTTTGTTGCTACACCTGAAAGCGATAGTTTAGTTTAATACCAAAAGGTCCCCTTATTATGATCATGTCCTGAGTATAGAAATCAAGCTCTTTGGTGCAATTTGATGTATGTTTGAGGAATTAACATCATCCATACACTTAAATTCCTCCTGTTGCAACCTCCTCAAGGCTCACTCGCAGAGGATGCTCTATCTCCTAGAAGTACAGTAAGAATTTTTTCTCCTGATACCTGGCCTTTAATGCCATTTGAGGTTTTCACTAGAAAATCCATACTAGGCACTCATTTCTTTATATGCTTAACAGTCTAAAATCACTCTTGAAATCACTGTATTGGTCAAATGGTTCTTGAAGTTACTCTAGTCTTCTATTGAGAAATACGTGGAAGTACCCAGAGGATCTCTTGAGCTCCAGAAACATTCTGCACAGAACAGTAGAACTCTCTATTTTGCTATGTCAGTAAGAACCAATCAGTGCATATGAGCTACGATATGCAGATATAGAATGTATTGATCATATTAATCAGTTCACAGAGAGCCAAAAAAGTAAGTATAAAGATCATAGAATCATTAGCAATGTTCATAGAATGCGGCAATCATGCTCTAGTGGAGAGCCCCTACCCACTCCATTGCTGTTGCTAACAGCATGTGGCTCATGCTTGGCACAGGATATTTGCCCTAGGACATCATCGCTCTTCTGAAAGATGGCTGCCTGCCTCTCCATTGCCCTCCACCACAGATATCATTCAGTGTTCCCCTCTTCACATTACCTCTCAAGATCTTATAAAGTGTGTTTGATTTTAGGTCCTGCTAATATGCTTGTGCTCTGGCTTGCAGAAGTTAGAGACAGGACAATTTCAGTGAGCACCCTTCATTCTGTGCTCAGCATCTGTGCCCTCCATCCTTCTATTAGTTAAGTATACTTCATCTCCCTAGGACGAGAAGGCATCCTCCTCCTGACAGTGTATATGGGATCATCTGTCCCTTTCTACCCTCAGCCACCGATGTAGTCACAGTAAGCACTGTCCAGTAAAGCACTTCTCCCTGGTTTGTTTCTGTTGGGATGGTAGGTCAAAGCTGCCAGGCAGGAGCCTGAGGCCAAGGGAGATCACTGTACAGAGAGTACACACAGAAAAAGGCAGGGCTAAACAGGCCTGGGTGTGGTGGACATGCAGTCCAGCCAACCCCAGGAATTTTAACTGCTTGGACCTCGGACTGTTTTTGGTTTGGTTTGATGTCACTTTTTGTGACTTTTCTGATACGTTCAAGTGTCAAAAGTGTGACCTGGAATCATTTAAGGACACTTCTGTCTGAAGCCTGGCTGCTATAGAGGTTTGAGGGAAAAGAGGGAGTAGCTGTTTAGATTCCAAGATACAGAGGAGGAGGGTCTTGGAGGTTTCTTCGTCCAAGTTCCTCCCTGTGGCACTTTCAGTTCCTACAAGGGGCTGTCAGAGAAACAAGCAGGAGGTGAGCCATTCTCATAGGTGTATCAGCTTGCTTTACATTCCACGCAGGAGTTCAGCTTGCTGCTTTATTGAAGCAATAAAAGGAAATAGGGATGGTCTATACCCAGTTCCACAGACTGATCTGAAGAAATCCCTCTCAAGTCCTTGGAATTTAAACTGCAAAGGAAGAGTAACTTGATAAGAATTAATCCTTCCCCTATCCTGCCAAAAAAACAAAACCAAGGCATTCTCTGTTACTCTCTGTCTCTGTCTCTCTCTGTCTCTCTCTCCCTCCCTCCCCTGCCTTCCCTCCCTCCTTCCCTCCCTACTAAAAACCAATAAGGCTAGGGAGCCTATCTGCATAGTTCTGCGAATGTCTCAGAACAAAGCAATATGCAGGAGCCAATGCTCACACCCTGTGTAAGATACAGATCTTGTCACATCATGGACCGTCTCGGAGCATGAAGCTATTTCTAGCGTGATGGGGAAATATCTCTAGCAGGGGAGCAAGATATGGTCCTGATGCAGGAAAGGGGCCTAACAAAGAGAAGTGAAAGCTGCATATGTGTGAGCATCTAGCTAAATGTCTAGAGAATGCACATCAACCTTCAGCAACAGAAAACAGGTCAGCAGTTGCTGGGACCAGGGCAGAGGGAAGGAAGCTTTGCCTTTACGAGCATGTGTGCATGTATGTGTGTGTGTTTCCAAACACATCCAGTTGTACACTTTAAATATGTAAAGTTTATTGTACATACAGTCTACCTCAAGAAAGCCGTAAAAAAAAAAGAAAAGAATGTTGTACCAAACTAAGCAAATGAAGCATGAAATGAAAAGCAAATTGAGCTGGGAGGTATAGAAGAGTCGAAAGGAAGCAGCCACCATCCCTGGTAACCCCATAGATGCAGAGAAGCTTCTCACAGAGTTACACTCTGCTCCAGAGGGTAAGATATCTTAAAAGCCCCACATGCTCCCAAGTTCCTCCTTTGCCCGTGTATGGTGGTGCCTGACACCCTCACCAGGGTTATCACTCCTGCAGGGACCCTGGAGACACGGGTATTTAAACTGACTGTGTGCATCGGATTAGCTCATTAGCTAAAGCCTTGCTTGATTTACACCACTGGCTTCCAACCTTCCCCTCAGAAACCCAAAATTATACCCCAGGGAGATCCTGGGACTCTAAGGTTCAGAGGTAGCTCATATTTTTAAAAGTGATGAGTCTTTCATGTCAATATAATTACTAAAACTCCCAAGTAGCTCTTAAGCTTCAGGCTGCACCTTCTCTTTCCCTGCTTTCTCTGTTCCCAAGCCCTCAGCAGTGAAAACAAAGGCCGAGCAGTCCTGAGAGGGGAGAGATGCTTTGGACACAGCAGAGTGTCACGGGCTGCTTTGGACACAGCAGAGTGTCACAGGCAATTACCCAGCTGTCTTCTCCTTTCTCTCACTCCTTTTCCCTTCCCCAGTAATCCATGGCCTTTATTCTACTTTGACTTTTTTGGTTCCAAAACTAATGGCACTTAAATGACTCCTATAATATTCTCCTTACATCTGCAAGAATGAATGCTACTCTCCAGCTGGGTTTTGTGATTTGTGCCAGCACGCAGGAGATAGAGACAGGACGATCAAGGTGGTCAAGGCTTCAACTACATACCAAGTCTTTAGCCAGCCTGAACTACATGATACTCTGCCAGACAGAGAGAGACAGAGACAGAGAAGGAGAGACAGAGAGAGAGACAAAAAGACAGAGACAGACACTGAGATACACATACACACAGAGAGAAACAGAAAACACTTTCATTTTGAACTTGAACTGCAAACCACTAAGATAACTAGTACTACAAAGTGATTCCTTATTTGAGCAGTGTCTATGGATCTGAGACATGGGCAGTATACATAGGGCTGGCAAATACAGAGTAAGGAAAAGACAAGCTAGGAGGAAGGGCACCAGGTCCTGGTGAAGCTATGATTGATGGAGAGTGGAGTGTTGGAGGAGGACATATGGGGACATGGTCCACCCGAGAGAGCTGCCACTTCTCTTGTTCTCTCTCCAGTGGCTCTGAAACGTAGCCTTCAGGCTGGGTAGTCCCCTTCTGTGCAAGCAATCCCCTTGGGAGTCTAGTATTCGCACGTCTTGTTTCCACACAGAAGAAGCAATTCAAATTTAAGTTGGGGGTTTTAACTTAACAGTTCGCTAATCTATGCATCTTGAAGGAGGACGAAGTGGAGGCTTCGCTTTGCTCTTTGTGTCTATGTCCTCACACATTCGCACTCACAAGCCTCATTTGTGGAGATGTCTTTGAAATGTATTCACTGGAGATAATTATAGAGGTCTAACACTTCTGCTCTTCAATTAATGCTATAAAATTAATGGTCCTTCATTTTTACATCCTATGCAAATGATGGTGTCATCGCCAACTGTAAGCCTCTCCGCTCACACACTGAATATGATTAGTGTCCCTTTAAGCTGAATTAGAGCATGTGACCTTCTGGGGTATGTCAGGAGCAAAACCTCCGTGCACTTATTTCCAAGGTTTCACTATGAAATGTTCATAAAAAAGCAGAATTTCAGAGTTGACATCAAAACAGGTTTCAGTGACTGATTTTTCAGGATTTCGGCCTTAGGAGAGGGCAGACAAGAACTGGAGGACAGCTCATAAGTCTACTATTTCCACTCAAATGTAAGCTGTGATAGCCTTTACAGTATGCACATTTCCAAACAAAGGGCATACAGATTCCGTTAAGATAATGAAGTGGGTACGTGGGAAATGCAGAGCGATTCAAATATTACAACCATTAGATTACCCTTTGCAAACAAACCCAGGGGGTGCATGGTCCAACTGTAGGTGTGTAGCAAAAATGACCAACTCCATGCCTTAGAAAGGAGGAAATTAAGATGTTGTGAGGCTTTAATTTCAAGGACTGAGTGCCAGGATCTTGAGACTGTGGCTTCCCAGGGGCCTGTAGGCATCTTGCCGGAATTGTTTTATGCACACATCTGTTCCACGAGGTGCGTTTCTCTGTGTTAGGCAGTTTGGATGAGTTGAGAATACTACATAGCTCAAGTGCACTAACACTCATCGTCAATATTCTCACTTATATGGAGAACTTTCTTCAGATGGTGGACTAGCAGCGGGTGTTTTGAGTCCTTGGGAGCACATTTAAAATGACTGGAAGTCGAGGAAAGTGACAGTGGAGTGTGGAGAAAGGGAGATATAAAGACCCCCCAGCCCAGCCTGGGAAGATAGCTCCCTCAGTAAACTGCTTGCCACATGAACATGAAGGCCCAAGTGCTGTCACTAGGGTCTACATAAAAAGTTGAGCTCACTGGTGTGGCATGTGTCTATAATCCCAGTACCGGGAAGATGGAGCTCCTGTTCTAGCCAGTCAGTAAGCCCCAGGGTTCCGTTTAAGATCCTTTCTTTAAAAAGAAGATAGAGAAGGGATTGAGAAAGAGACCTGATGTCTACTCTTCATCTACACACTTGCATAAGCACCAACACATGAACATGTGTGAAACCATCTGTCTCCCTCTGTCTGTCTGTCTGTCTGTCTCTGTCTCTGTCTCTGTCTCTGTCTCTGTCTCTCTCTCTCTCTCTCTCTCTCACACACACACACACACACACACACACACACACACACACACACACAACTGTGAACATAACCTGGTTAGGAGAGAGAGAAGGGATTCTAAGCAGATTCAAGATACTGGGGCCCAGAATTGAGTCTCACATTGATGGATTCTGCAGTTCCTGGTACCCAGGATCATTGGTATTATTGCACATCTTTCTGAAACCAAGTTCAAAAAGACATGTCCAGTTAGACTTTGAGCCATGCTGAATTGGGTGAGGTGCAATTATTCAGAGAATTGGTTTGTTTGTTTGTTCGTTTGTTTGTTTCTGTTGCAAGCGAGAGTTCCTTGGCCTCAGGAATTTGAGAAGTTGAGGAAATTTGTTTTGTCAAAGGTTTCTGATCTCTGCTGTAGGTTTGCAGAGGTGGTTTTGAGAGCTGCACACAGGTAAAACTGTGACCTTCTATAATCTGGGTATGTTGTTTCAACAAGTTATAAAAGCCATTAGGAATATGGGGCATCCTTTTTCACAACTCGGATACTATTTTCTGAACAGTGTCAGATGGACCAGGCAAGTAGCATTCCAAGTGCCCTGCTCAGTCAGAGAACAGCATCTGAGGAGCTGGATTGGAAGGAGGGGCTGGTCAGTGTCTACTTGTACGAATGTGGAGAAGAGCTCATTCATCAAAACTCATCTGAAGGCAAGCCCTGGATATACCAAGATGGGAAAGATTTTAGCAAGCCATCTGCAGTGTAGAGTGAGAACCAAGACTAAGTTAGAAATTATTCTGAAGGAGACAAAAAAAGAGGGACTGAAAAGAGGGTGTGAGGAAGTGGGTTAGAGATCGTGGGAGCCAGAGACCAGTGAGAGGTTAAAGGTTGTGACCCACAGGGCAGCCCCCAGGTCATTTAAGTGTATCATTATGTGTGTTCATGCATGCATGTGCATAGGTCACTTGCTGTGAAGGTCAGAGGACAACTTTTGGGAGATATCTCTCTCCTTCTACTATTAGTTTTGACACTTTAACTTGGGTCCTCAGATTTGTACAGCAAGTGGCTTTTTCTACCATCTTACTGGCTCTCCTGGTACTAAAAGTGACAAAGATCACAGAAGGCCGAATGGTTGTGACAGTTTGTGAAGGTCACTGAAGGTGCTGAGTTTTGTGTCCAGTTGATGTGCATGAAGCAGGCAGTCCTCATGACCACAGGTAGGTGTGGGGACAAAAATGGGGTTCCTCGTCCGCTCGGGGATAGGGGTGTGTACTGGCTGGTTTTGTGTGTCGACTTGACACAGGCTGGAGTTATCATAGAGAGGGGAGCTTCAGTTGGGGAAGTGCCTCCATGAGAGCCAGCTGTGGGGCATTTTCTCAATTAGTGATCAAGGGGGTAGGGCCCCTTGTGGGTGGTGCCATCCCTGAGCAAGCCAGCAAGGAACATCTCTCCATGGCCTCTGCATCAGCTCCTGCTTCCTGACCTGCTTGAGTTCCAGTCCTGACTTCCTCTGGTGATCAACAGCCATGTGGAAGTATAAGTTGAATAAACCCTTTCCTCCCCACCTTGCTTCATGGTCATGATGTTTGTGCAGGAATAGAAACCCTGACTAAGACAGGGTGCTAGGCAAGGTGTACCCAGGGAGTTTGACTGCAAGGATCCTAGGCTGCCCCCAGGCAGGCGTTGGACTGTGAGAATCCTCGGAATCCCACTCCGGGGGTGGGAAAAGGCACAGTCTGGGATCCCAGCGAACCAGCCGGAGTTGGGCTCCCAACTCTCAGGCACTACAGACACTGCTGCCGGTCAGGGATGACAGGATCTCACTCTTGGACATCCCAGACTCTGCTGTATGTCTCGGAAGAGCTGAGAACGAGCTGAAGGGAAAAGGGCAGGGGGAGAGAGCTCTGGCAGGTTACCACAGAGAGGAGGGAGTCTGGCTCGCGCAGCTCAGTCGGCGGGTTGGGTTGGGTCCTGGTGGCCATGGCTGGAGCACAGGGAGGTCTTCTTGCAGGTTAGACACATGGCTCCTTAGCAGAAGATCTGCTCCGTTGCTCCAGCACGGCGGGTCCAGATGAGAGGAGGCAGTCCATGGCTTTAAAGTGTTTATTGTAGAAAGGCAGAGAAAGGGAGAGACTGGAGAAGGAGAAGCTGGCCATGGCCACGTGGAGGAAGGGGGGAAGGGAAGGCAGAGAAGGGGAGCAAGAGGGCAAAAGAGGAGCAAGAGAGTAAGGAGGGGGGCAAGCAGCTCCTTTTATAGTGGGCGGGCCATCCTCCCTGTTACCAGGTAACTGTGGGGCGGAGCATACCTGGCTGTTGCCAGGTAACTGTGGGGGTGGAGTCCAGACAGAATCCTGCAGCTGGGGCCTAGTGTCAGGAACCTAGTGTCTGGGAGCCTGTGGCAAATTTCCTTCCGTCCCTTGCAGATTAATCTGCTGGGTCTCCGGGCTTTAAACGTAGTTGTAGCTTGACCAGAAAACAGGCTGCCTTTCAAGGTCCCACACACAGGTGTATGGAGTCCACGAGGAAACTGATCCTGGAAGACTCAAAGAAAGGATGGGGACCTTGAGCGGCAGTGGAGCTGGCTTTGAGACAAGTTATCTTAAAGATGGGTGGGGAGGGCATGTGTGCATAAACTGAGTTACAGGAATACAAGTTCATTACGTGTGCATTTTGTATTAGAAATGTTACCTATGATGAGAGGAAACATTTTAGACCCTACCACAATGACACAGAAATGGAGAAGGTAGAGAAAAAGGTAGTTTAATTCTCTCTGTGGTAGGGCTGGCCACTCACCAGGTCAATGTGCAGCCATCAAGTCTAAAAAATATGCAATTCTACCAAGGTCCACTTATTAGAAGGTGAATTTATCTTGATGGTTGGGACCATTCCCAAGTAAACAAACAAATAAAACCCCAATCTTAGAGGACAAGATAAGTTGATGACTCTGGAAAATACCATTTTCCCACAACAAACGGTCTACGAACAACCAACTGCAATAACGATCTTGTCTAGACGCCTGCTTCGTGCAATCAATTATAATTTTTTTGAGATGAGGAAAATTTGAATTAGGATTAAAGTGTGAAATTAGTACTCATTTTTAAGGCACGGAACGACACTCTTGTCATATAAGATAGCGTTTGTGTTTTAATAGTCTCCTAATTAAATATTTATATTGAAGAGGATTGGAATAACATGATGAAGTCACCAGGATTTGTGTTAAAAAAAGAAAAAACTCAAGAAAAAGGATGGATGGAACAGGAGGCTGAGAATCACAGTTGTTGAATCCAGCCCAGGAACACAGGCAGCCAGCTGTACTACATTCTCTCCATTGATAGCATGCCTGAAGCTTTCAACTGCACAGTTTAAAAAACAGTTCAGCCAAAATAAAACTAGTTTCTTACCATTTGCCGTGCCTGAAACATCTCTAGGTGGGAGAGCTCTCCTCTTCTGTTAACTCTTCCTTCAAGCTAATGCATAAGAGACAGCCTACATCTGTGTACCATGGATACATCACCTGCTCTTTCTGACATATTAAGCACCATCAGCAAAGTGATGGCTAAAGTGTGTCCTCTGCACTCATGTTAAAGACCCAACCCGAGTGCCTCAGAGCATGTGTCTGTAAAAATAGAACCAAGGTAAAAGGAGCTTATATGGGCAGCTATGAAGCTAGCTGTTTGGGGAGATAGCATTTTCCGGGGAAGGTGATTAGGTTAGATTGAGACAGTGGGTAGACATTAGCCTGAAATAGTTGATGTCATTGTGATAGAGAGAAACACCGGGACACATAGACAACAACCATAGAGACAGCTAGAGGTGACTATCCACTGGCCAGGCCCTGAGGCTTCAGAGGAGACCAGTACCTCCAGCACCTTGATCACAGACTTCAGCCTTCAAAGCTGAAAGATGGAAGTTTGTTCGTTTGAACCTTTAGCCTGTGGCCAAGGCACAGTGGTCCAGGAGGGAATGGAGGTGGGGGTCCTGCATTCATTAGCTGCTGGAAGGCATCCCAAGCTGTTCTCCCTTTTCCCAACAAGCACTTTGCTCCTTGCTAGGATCCCCCCTTGCTCTCTTTGTTTCTGAAGTACAGGAGTAGAACCGTGGCTCTGGTTGTCTTGCATCAGCCAAATCACTGCCTGAGCCCTGGATTGTAACTTTCCTGAAGCCATGCTGGTCCTTTCAATGTGTCTCCTTCCAGAACTTTCCATATCTTGTTCAGACACAAATTACCCATGGGAGATTATAGAAATTTAAAAATAAATAAATAAACTTCTTGAGGGATTACAATACAATAGTAGTCTATAATTCGACTTTCATTGCTACTGAAAGAAAACGGTGCCCCAATACGTAAAGCGTTTATTATATCTTAGAAGAAAGCTCTTATTTCTGGTTCAGAGATTCAACATGGCATTTATAATTATATTCTGGAGTCAACATTGTTAAAAATTTGGGCTTTCATCATGCTAAAAAGTGATTTTTTTAAAAAAAATATATAATTACCTACTAATTCTTCCCAAATGGTGTGACTTGCCTTTTTTTTTTTTTTTTTTTTTGAATCATAACTCATCTTAAGCAATCTATTTTTTTTTCTTTTTAGAGGAAGTCTAAAATAACACATGGGTGGCTCGGCCTTGGCACAGCTAAACCCTAGAACATTGAACTGAAGTCATAACAATGGGTAATATTTTAATATAATGAAAAATTATCATTAACTTTTCTCGACAGGAAGGAAATGAATTTTCCTCATTGTACACATTCTGAGAAAAATGAGGCTAAGACTATTTCAAAGGATGTTCTACCTAATTCGAAATGGGCTTTAAGTGCCATCCTGACAATAGCCCCAGAGTCTGGTGTCAGCAAACTGAACAAATAGAGCTACTGAGGAGAGAATGGTGCTGGGGGCCTCTCCAAAACACATGCAGATGAACTTGAGATTTCAGAGGACAGTTAATCCTACACAGCAGTCAAGTGCCTTCCCAGGGGTCTGTCTCAGATCTCAGGTAAATCGCTATCTTTATCACATTCCTTCCCCCCTGACTCAGAGTGAATATCCTATTAAGCCTTCATAAGCCCTTTTCAACTTAAAATGGGACATAGTAATATTAAAAATGTGCATTTATTAAATATTCTATGAAAGTCACAAAAATCTTCAAAATATTTTCCTTAGACACCTGGGACAAGAGCTGAGCTTCAGAAGCCACGGTTCTCAAAAGTTTTCTTTGCTACAATTTCAATTACAGCCCCTCCCACCTCGCAGCGAGTCTGCTGTGTTCCACTTTTTCTAGTCACCTCCATTTTGTTTTTTCCCCCTCTGTTACTATATTCTTCTGTTATCAAAATATAAACAGTTGTATAATAGACACACACTCCAGGACTCCCTTCCAAACACTGGCTGCCACATCAAACTGAAAGGGGACCAGAGACCAGACTCATTTCAGTGATCAAACACCAGTTAAGGAAATACAAGGAAGCAGGCCAGTATTTACGCAATTGAGGTGAAGTGACAGCCAACTCTACTTCCTTTCCTTTCTGTTGGATCATTTATGGAACTTGTGGCCATGGCCACCAAATTATCAGAGTCCCTTGGTCTCTATTTGGACTCACTATAGCAGGTAACTATTACCATAATGGGCATAGTACTGTGTTCCTTCTGCCTGCATCAAGGAACAGACCATGCTTCATAGATTTGGGGAAAGTTACCCTCTCTTCTGCTCCCCCACCCCCAGTTCCGCATCAACACACACACACACACACACACACACACACACACACACACACACACAATGAATCTACTTTGCACACTAGCCTTATAGGACTAAATGTGTCCCTCTCAGTCAAGTTGTACTGACTGGCCATCTACGACAGCAACATTTTGGTGTCACAGAGCTAAGGGTTATTTGTAGCTGGTAAGACTAACTGCAATTTACATAATTGATTAGAACTTTGTCACAGATCAAGGTTCGGTCCACTTCCCTTCCCCAGTTCTCTGATGAAGCTCTGGGGAGGGAATTTCTGCCTGACCAACTCCTTGGGACAATGGTAAAGCCTGAGATGGGACCATCCTCCCTGGGGAGAAAAAGACAATGCATAATGCAGCAGCACTCAGGAGCCTCATTCTTGCCTTCCTATCAGCTGTGTGGATGGTGTCTGTGCTTGGCTTTCCTCTGGCCTGGGGTGCCACAGTCTGGCCACAGAGCAATGTTTGTACCCACATAATGTCCTGTGATTAAAAGAAAAACAACAACAACGACAACAAAAAATTAAACACTACCTCTCAGATAGCCAAAACAAACAAAGTCTAAGCTTTGAGAAATGGAATCCAGGCTTATATCTTGAACATTAGGATTCTGGAGGAGCCTGTACAAAATGATTGCTCATGAAATTAACTTAATTTACCATAAATCCTACCCTCTCTCCCCATCCTCCTCTCTATCATCAAGATCTTTAGCTTCATGATAAGAGGCAAAATTGGGTCAGAGTTGGAGAAGATTGAGAATGAATAGAAAAGCCGATAAAATTAAAAATGTAAATGTCTTCACATTCTTTCTTCCTCCTCAGTACATAAACTCTTCCCCTACACACATGAAGCAGATCAACAGTTCTTATAGCTTCCTCTCTGAAACGAGGTCAGTATCCCACACTGCTCTCTCTCTCTCTCTCTCTCTCTCTCTCTCTCTCTCTCTGTGTATGTGTGTGTCTGGCTCTCTCTTTCTCCCTTTCTTCTTCCCTCCCTCTCTCCCTCCCTTTCTCCCTCCTGTCTCTCCCACACTTTTCTCCATAGTGTAGTAAATATGGAGACACAGAGAAGTAGGAAATACTAAAAGGAAGACTAGGCAGGAGACAGTGCAGGTGACGGGCAGTGCTGAAGGAGACAGCAGAAATCCTTGGCCTTGCAAAGCTTGAGCGCCTGTCCAGGAAATCATGGGCAAACTGTGCCGACTCCCACGCGGGAGCACAGCACTGCTGACTCGCAGTCATGAGAACAAGAGGGACAAACCCAACATGCTGGCTGCTGCTGCTCATTCGTTCTTCACTTCCGCTCAGAGTGTCCTGGCAGGCATCCACAGTGCCATATGCTTTCGGGAGGTGGGGATGCTGAAAGCGGTGGCTGTGGGGAATTGAGCCTTATTGCTTCATAAGATTCCTGGTGGTAGAACTATTCTGAACAAGAACGCGTCTGTCCCCATAGGTGTGCTCCAAGAATCACAGAATAAGAAGGGACTTCAGAGAGAGCCTTACACAGTTGGGCAATGGGAGCCCAGAGAGGCAAGGAAGGCTCCTTGCCCAAAGTCCTGTACAATTGAATCTGCAACTCCTAACTCTCTTTGAGTCTTAGGCTCCAGGCTTCAACTTGTGACTTTAGGCATGATATTCTGGGTGATGATTAATCTAGGATGCTTCTATTGTTGTTTTCTTAATGTCAAAGAATTAATATCAAAAGGAAAGGAAGGAAAGAATAAAGAAGTAAAGGAAGAAAGAAAGGAAGGAAGGGAGGGAGGAAGGGAGGGAGGAAGGAGCTTTGGGTAAAAATAAGTTTCTAGTCAGCACTGACAAAGGTACAGGTTTTGGACCTCAGTTTCCTAATCTGTAAGCTAGGAATGGTCACCACCATCACTTTACTGGCTGGTTTTGTGTGCCAACTTGACACAGCTGGAGTTATCACAGAGAAAGGAGCTTCAGGTGAGGGCATGCCTCCATGAGACCCAGCCATAAGGCGTTTTCTTAATTAATGATCAAGAGTGGGAGAATCCATTGTGGGTGGCGCCATCCCTGGGCTGGTAGTCTTGGGCTCTATAAGAAAGCAAGATGAGCAAGCCAGGGGAAGCAAGCCAGTAAGGAACATCCTTCCATGGCCTCTGTGTCAGCTCCTGCTTCCTGACCTGCTTGCGTTCCAGTCCTGACTTCCTTTGGTGATGAACAGCCATGTAGAAGTAAGCTGAATAAACCCTTTCCCCCCCAACTTGCTTCTTGGTCGTGATGTTTGTGCAGGAATACAAGCCCTGACTAAGACAACCACTACTCACATCTTACAGAGAATACATGCACCAAACATACCCGATCCATGGCAACTGCAAGGGAAAAAAAAAGCCCTCCAGAATTTCAGAGCAAGCTCCATGTTTAAGAAGCTGTTGGTGGGTTTGAGTGAGACCTGGGTCCTTCTGGCGAAGCATCCTGCCTCAGAGACTGAAATACTCAGACTGAGACCACTTGTGTGTGGACACACGTGTGCTCAAATCACAGTGCAATGAGTTGGCTTCCCAAAGTTATCTAAGAAAATCAGTTTCTAAGGTGCTGTTTTGTTACTCCATAATGAGAATCCCTTCTAGGCCTTGGAGCTCAGCATGCAAGCAGCACCACCTGCCACAACAAAAACAAAGGTCTAACCCATTAAGTCCATGGTTTGGGGACGTTCCTAATTGTATTAACCTTGCTTTTTTGCTTTCGCAGTTCTATTTCTGGCTGTTTTTTAGTAACTATACTGTGTCGACACAAAGTGTGGGGTTTGTGCTTTAAAGCTCACCCTGAGAAAGGGTTAGGACTTCACACAGGTCCCAAATACCCAGAGTAGTCACTGTTCATCTAACAGAGATTTTCTATAGGCTTGACCTGTGTCTGAAGGGTCTTCTCTGGTGAAACCTCACAATGTTTTCAAGGGAGGAAATGACTGTGTAACAAATATGAGAGTCATGTGTAGATTCTTGATGAAACAGAGAGAAAGCAGTTGTAGACAAAACATTATTTTTAAAAAGTAGCTTGGGGCCCGGGATGGTGGCTTAATTGGTAAAGTGCTTACATCGCAAACATGAGAACCTGAGTTTGATCCCCAGAAACCACACAAAACCCTCAGGTATGGTATGGTGAGAGCTGGGTAGCTGAGACATACAGATCTCTGGAGCTCAATGATCCACCAGCCAAATCTACTGGGCAGACTCCTGACCTAGGAACAGTAACTGGCATTGACCCCTGGCCTCACATGCATGTACCACATAGACGCACGTGCTAATTCATACACATGCACACACGTGGCTTGGAAGGGACAAATCTTTCGGGCACAAAAAGCAAGTTCAAGTCCTGAGTTTGCCCTTCCCACTATAAGTTTGGGGTCTTATTTTGTCACAGCAACAAGACGAAAAAAAGTAATACAGGGAAAGGAGGAAATTGCTCTGGAAATGTGGCATCTCCTTTATGAGCACGGAGAGCAGATAGCCTTTGCTTTAATTTGCTTGTCATTCTGGACTGGCCTTGGATAAAGGCAAAGAGCCTTGTTGCTGCGGTTTCTGGAAGGGCACTGCACAGATGCACGCACGAGTACTAGCTCCCAGGCACACATGCACATCCCACACTGTGGCCTTCCCAGCTTTGCTAGGTGGGCTCTTCTTATGCATACCCCACAGCCAGCAAAATGTGAGCTCCGGTTTTCACAGCCTCTCTTAAGAATGCTTTTCATTTTGGAACTGGCCAGATAAAGAGGGCTACCTCCCCAGCATTGCAACTGGCTCATTTCTTTCTTGGAATTACTCGAGCTATACCCTTTGTGATCCCATCACACCAAGATTCAAAGACAGGAGGAAAAGCAAGTAATTAAAATGCATAAAGCTGAAAGGGCAATTACTGTCATACACCCCAATCAATGAACAACAACGTTAAAGGCAAGTGTTTGCTATAGCCCGAGACTAGCATATAGAGACTCTGCTGTGTTTGAGGCAGGCAAAAAGTTCCTAAATATGTACTACCAAGACCATACAGAGCTTTCAGAGGCCTCGGCATGCCAGTCGAAGGAATTTGGAAATGTACACCAAGGCCCTCCGATTGTTCTCTGTTACTGAGACATCTCAGCGAGAGGTCATATTAAAGGAAGGATTGTCAGTCCTTTTCTCCCCCAAACACATGTAAGTATGGGGTTCACAAGCCAAATATACTTCAAGAAAACATGGATTTAAAAAATCAAGAAAGCTTTTTTTATGAAAATTAATAGTTGCCAAGATGAATTATCACTCTCTGTTAGGCCAGACTAACTGGGTAAGGCTGCCTTTTAACCACTTCTATTCAGGATTCTGAAGCCAACATCACACGATAAAAGACATTCTAAGCAGAGCGAAGGAGAAAAAGTGAGTGAGTGCTCTAGACTGAGGGTTTGACCTCTTTAAAACTGACATGAAAATTGAATTGCAGTGGGGTGGGCAAGATGACCAAGAGTAGGAGTTAAGAGGCCAACCAGACGTTGTCCTCTGATGTCCACAAACATGTGTCCAAGGTAGGTACAAACATGTACACACACACACACACACACACACACACACACAAATAAATAAAATGTCAAAGAGAAATTTAATTATCAATAGTAATAGAGGCGTGGCCTTTAGGGTGAGGTGCCGAGATCATGGGAACTCCACCTTAATGGATACACTTAATGCCTTAATAACATGGCTTATGGGGTTGGAGAGATGGCTCCATGGTTCAAAGCATTTGGTGCTTTTGCAAAAGACCCAGGTTCAATTCCTAGTACCATGTGGTCACTCACAGCCATCTGTCACTCCAGTTCCAAAATGCCCAATACCTTTTTCTGACCTCTCTGGACACTAAGTATGCATGTGGTGCACATAAATATATGCAGGCAAAAATTCATACATATAAAATTAAAGTAGATCTATAATTTAAAAAAAGCAAAAAATCAAAACAACAACCACGTGGCTTTCCTCTCTAGCTTTTCTGCCATGTGAGGTATCCCTCTCCTCCAGAGGATGCAGTAATACTCCCTCAGGAGTAAAGACCATGCCCTCACTAGACACCTAGCAGCCCATGGACAGAAGACTTCTCAGTGTCTAGAAGTGTGTGAAATGCAGTTTTGTTCATTATAACTTACCTGGTTTTTGCTGTTCTGTTGCAGCCATGTACGTGGCCTACAGCACATACACAGAGGCAATCTTAAATCTGCCCAACATCTTAAAGTCAAATTTGCCATTTAAGAATATACTAGGAAGGTTCTAGAAACAAGCTTTTCTGTCATGGATCTCCTATGTGGTTGAGGTTGAAGCAACAATTTTAAAATGGAAGCTTCTCACTGCACCCAAGCGTGGCACCTGTGTGATATGTTTGGAAGTTCGGTATCAGTACTGGCATTTACCTCCATAGGGTCTTGTAAATCTACTCAACACTTTGAGTCATCCTTTCAAAGAAAGGGAGCCTTGGGCCTGATTAGTGGTGTCTGGGACCATTGGCCATCCAGCTGTTAGTATGGAGTGTCTGTATTGAGCAGAGCCCTGTGCTGACTATGCTGAAAGGGGAGTGACAAATAGGAGCAGGGGCCTGATTCTTATCTTTCAAGTGCTGATAATCTACTAGGATACACAGGGTAAGTACAAGAGAGGCCAGAAAGACTACGGCCATCTGAGAAAGTACCACCCCCAACTGTGTCTCCTTCTATGTGTATCTCTGAACCTCTCCAGCTTTGCAGAGTCTTGGTATTTCAGCAACTTCCCAGGCCATGCTTGCTTCATTTCAGACAGAATCAGAGAAAACCCAAACACAAATAATGTAGTACATATGGCATCTAACTGTGAGACAAAACGAAACAGTCAATTAAATGACTTCTGGTAGAAAGAACGAGATTAATTTGGCAGTGAACTGGGGGGAAGGGAGGAGATGAGATTCTGTAAAGGAGGAAAAAGAATCAGGGGTAGAAATGGCTGAATTCACAAGGGATGATAACATGAAGATGGCTTGAACAAATGGTGTCTGTCTTAGGGATCTCCAGTTTTAGATATGGCATATTTTTGGGAACCTGTGTGAGCAGGCAGATTCATGTCTGGCCACTTGTTAAAAAAAAAAAAAAAAAAAAAAAAGGCACCCTCTGTCTTCTGCCCATGTGTGTATTGGCCAAAGGGAAGGAAGGAAGGTCTGTGGGGTAAAGTGAAATGCTGGAATGTTCTAAGCTCCACTGGGAAAGAGCTATGCCATCTGACACAGGACTGAGTGGTTAGCAGAGGTTCAGAGGGAAGGACTGGAGTAACTTCTAGGACTGTTTTCACTGGGTGATGGCTTGTCATCTGCAAGCATAATGATATTAGATAGTATTTATAGATGTGACCTAACCTCTTAGGACTATGAAGCAAGTGTAAGTAGAAAAATTAAGAAAAATATATACTTAGACAAAATAAAGCAAGAGCCTAACTTGGGCAAATGACTCATTGCTATGTTTGGATACAAAGTGTCTCCAAAGGCTCAGATACTAACAGCTTCATCTCACAGCAGTGTTCTAGGATAGTTAGATCTCGAGGACAGTGATGTAATCAGTGGATTACATCTATTGATGGGTCCACAACTGAGCAGACTTCTGGCAGGTAATGGAAACTGTGGAGAATGGCTTGACTGGGAGAAGTAAGTTGTCGAGGGCACGCCTTTAAAGGGTACATCTTATCCCCAGCCTCACACACTCCACCCAACTCATCTCTGCTTCCCGGATGTGATGAGCTGAACAGCTTTCTTCATCAATGTTCTTACATGATGTCTCAGGTTCACCTCAGGTCCACAGCAATGGAACTAGTTGGCCATGGACTGAAATCACGAGAAAAAACGAGATCTTTCCTTTTGCCAGTTGCTTCTCTCACATATGTTGCTGCAGTGACAAGGACAGTTTGAAGCCCTTCCTCTATTTTGAATTTACTTTCGCAGGTGCAAAAGGTTATTGGTGTGGCTTTTTCACTATGAGTGCACCAAATCCCTGCCGAGGAATCAAACGGATCCCTCCTAGGGTCCAAAAGAGAAACCTGATGGAAGAAAAAAGAAGCAACTCCTATAATTTAACTGTTTCCCAGGTATCCCACACGTATGAATCTAGCACACATTTTCTAGATTTTAAGATGTTGGGACTTAAGACTAAAGGAAAATGGAGCTAAATCCCACCCTTGTAGGTTTCAGGGGCTGTTTCCTTCAGTGCCAGTTCCCCACATTGCTTATATGGAGTATTTGCTTGAAGGAAGTAGGGCTTGCAAAAACATCTGGTTCCACTGGATTTTTTGGAGACAACCTAATGCAATTTGTTTGTAATAGGATTTGATCTGTACTCAATTTGAATGTCTGTGTTATTTCAATGAATTTAATGGAGTTTTGTTGTTGAGATACATGTAATGTTGTGCCTGTTTTTTTTTTGTTTTTTTTTTGTATGTGTGTGGACTGACGCCCAGGTGGCAATGACAAGGCGGGCTACTAATAATAGCACCCTTTATAAGGAGGCATTCATTAATTTATCAGAGAGTTCACAGATGATCTCACTAACATTTTACCTTTGGGAAAGCTGAAGGGAGGGGAGCTGTGATAAAAAAAAAAAAAAAAAACCATATATATATAAGACCAGTCACAATATAGGACCAGATTCACTAACACATGTCTGGGATAATTTTCAAAGCTGGCCCCTGCACTGAATCATACCTCCCATCATTCACGCATTACGTAGTTTCTGTTTTTGTGAGCTAGAAGGTCCTGTGGCTTGCTGTTGACCACATACGACACCAGTTTTCTTTTTAGGATGCCCTCTCTTTGGAATGAGTGGCCAGTAGTAAAAATCCCAAATCACCCAACGAACACATACACAGTAACTCCAGCTGACAGCTGGCCCCAGTGTTTATCCTTGGACTTCCAGCTCTGTGGAGTTTTCAGATGACTCCAACTCCGACTACCACCTCACCACAGCAGGATGCTACAGCTTCAGTGAACACAAGTCAGCTGGCCACAGAACTGTCAGACGTATCGATAAATGATCTAAAGCTCTTAAGCTTTGGGGTGGTCGATGGCATAGCCATGGCTAAACAGAATGCCCTTCCCTAGATTCTACTTGGTCACTTGATCACTGAGTATTCATACAAGCAGTATCTCAGAGGAACACATTCATGTCTGTCAAGGGCAATGCCCCCAAGCAACCTGTAACTAAGACCAATTCAGAAGGTACCTCCGTACATTGCCACACTGAGGACCAAGCTCCTAATAGGTAAAACTTGGGGGAATACTCAACACAGTACGGTATATTAAAGTTTTTTTAAAAATGCTTTTATGATTATATCTGACTTGAATTCTTCAATAACGGGAAACAGGTTATCCCAGGCACTTCTTAAAAACTCATTTCTTTTGCAGCACTGAGGATCAAACCTAGGGTCTTTGTATCCTCAAACCTCCATCTTCACTTACTATTTGTAGCTCAGGGAGATTTGCCCTGCCTGGTGGGCCCTGCTCAAGCTGGTCATGATGTTTTAGGACAATGTGTATAAAGAGACAAAAGGACAGTTAATCTCTGAAAATACATGGAAACTAGAATAGTAAGCATGCTTCCAAACAGCGAAATGGCAGAGGGAAGGGCAGCAGAAGAAGGCTGAAGCTGAAGCTGAAACTTTGACTAGCCCTTGAAGTTCTGTAGGTCTTGTGTTCCGTGATCAGGGCTTGCTCTCCCTTGTGTGCGACCATGGGATCTGAGTAGGTACAGCCTGATGTTCAAGCTCTCCAGGGAACCTGAAAAGAAAAAGGATTTCTTTTTTAAACACACACACACACACACACACACACACACACACACACACACACACACTGTCGCTGCCTTCAGACACAACAGAAGAGGGCATCAGATCCCATGACAGATGGTTGTGAGCCACCATGTGGTTGCTGGGAAACTCAGGATCTCTGGAAGGGCAGTCAGTGCTCTCTTAACCACTGAGCCATCTCTCCAGCCCAGAAAAGGATTTCTTAAACACCTTTCACTGGCCATAACAGGCCACTATTCCAGTTTTCTGTGGCTCTATTTCACGCTTCTCCAGAAGAAAGCAGGCTAGAGAAGGCCTCAGAAATGGGCCATGTCGTGTGTTGCTAACATATCTAGTGGGGGTGGGGGGAAGGCTTCTTCAGATGAAATTCCAAGGACTTAACCCAGGAGGATTCTGGAGTGTACATCCTTAATGGAGATAAATAGAGAGGACTCCCAAAGGTCCAGCGATGACTTTCTACATTCTAAGGCCTTGGTAGAGGACTTTGACCTGGTCACTGTCACTTCGTGACACAGTGGCCTCTGCTGGGCCAGGTTCTTCCCCTTAGGTCTTGTAGACTTTGTTGAAATACACTGGTACATATGAAAGGAAAATTAAGCAAAGAAAATAACTGCCTCTGTAGAAACCATGACTTACACCATATTCTCCTAGTCCCTACTGATATTTCCAGAGAATAGAAGGACACGCATCCTCATTCACTTCAGCCTCCTCCTCAGCCACTTCCTGTCTATCCTCATTCACCATGGCAGCGACATGGCTTGGATGTGAAGAGAAAAAGTCTGTGAGCCTCCTCTGAAGGGTGCTTAGGTGCCTGCATCTGCTTAGGGCTTAGCACTTCCAGCCCTTCACACAAAGGCCCCATGCAGGCCGCAAGGCTCTGGCTTTCTGTGTTAGTTTTACATATTGCCCTTGTTGACCTGTCCTGCTTGGCTACTGGTCATGCCCATGTATCAGCAGCCCTGGCAGGGAAGGGGACTTTCCATTTACTATGATGACAAGGGACTGGGCACTGCCAGCTCATCCTGTGATTTCGTTTCTGTGAGTCAGAGCTGGACAATTACTTAGAGCCCGTGTATTATCTAGGAGAGTGCTGAGCACAGGGAGCTAACTAAGTATAAGAACTGAGTGGGCTTGCTCACAAAGCCATTTCCTTCCCTTGAAACCAAACTTAATTAAAAACATGTTAGCCCCAATTCTTCCCAAGGCCAGCACTGCCCAGTGGCACCATACAATGCGTGATCTGCCTCTAAGGGCAGCGCTGTGAGGACCTATGCGAATGGCATAGGAGTCATATGGTGCCCTACCTCACTAAAAAAGAAAAGGGAAATTTGCCCCAAATAAGCAATATCATGTTGGAAGTAGGCTGAGATTAGTTTTCCCAGGGAATCAGGTACAGTGTCTCATGCCTACAATCCTCAACATGTGGGAGTTTGAGACGGGGGATTGCCATGAATTTAAGGCCAGGGCTGCATAGTGAATTTCAAGTCGGTCTAGGCCACAGAATGAGACTTTGTCTCCACAGCAAAGCAAAACGAAAGAAAACAACCCCTCCAGAAATAAAAAAAAAGAAAGAAAGAAAGAAAGAAAGAAAGAAAGAAAGAAAGAAAGAAAGGAAGAAAGAAAAATAAAACAAGCACAGTTTCATAAGTTTTCAGTGTTCTTACTTGGTTGAGCAGAAACTCCAGTTTGCAAGTCATTGTTGCTTATTAGCTGATGTGGTACCTCATCTGCTTCCAGGGAGTTTATGGCAGGCAATTTATAACACCTACCTTAAAACCAGAAGGAGCCAAGCATTGCCTTCAGGGAGTTGAACCTGCAGTGTGAGAGACTTCTCAGCTACATGGGGGCCTGAGGAGCTCTTCCCTCCAGCAAAAGAAAAAAAAAAAGGAAAAAGAAGAAGAAGAAGAAGCGCCAAGAAAATGAGGTCTAGGTAGGCATCTCTAGATTCGTTTTCAGTGTGTCTTCCAAGCTCCGGTGGTACAGCCCAGGTCTCCAGAGGGAGGGGCCTGACTCTCCCCAGGTATCTGACACACCCTGCAGGCTAGCCTGGGGAACCAGTGCTGTTAGCCTCCCAGACGAAATCTCCCGGGAGACTGGAGAGGCCTAATCAGAAGGGGCGGGGAGCGAGGCTCAGGGAGGTGAGGCAGCCGCAATCTGAGAGTTGAGCATTATCTCTGAAAGGAGAGCAGGATGTGCCAAGCAGGGCTTTTAATATTCAGGTTGAAAAGGGTTTTAAATGCGACTTGGCATCATCGGCAATAATCTACTTTAATTTAATTTGCTGCAAAAAGATGCCACTTGTGCCTCTTATGTCGACGCGTGAGAAAATGCCGCCCCACACCCCCCACCACCACCACCACCTTAGTCCCACTCTTTGCTAAATGCCTTGGCTACATTCCTGTGGCCAGAAGGCTCCCAGGGCAGGACACTGGAGCTACCGGCTCAGCTGGGGCTCACTCTCTTTATCCACATGGCTCAGGTCACTGGACTCAGCTCTGCTGTTTTCTCGGAAGGTCAGTGTCTCATGGGGGAAGACTGATAGCCCAGCCACCACCGTCCTCTGCTTCATTTCTTCTCCTGATGCCTGTCAGGCATTGAGATAAAGGGGGCTCGCTGGCATCCCCAGTTGTCACCAACTTCAGCCAGGCAGCCCAGGCTCAGTCGCCTAGCCTCTGCCTATTTCCTATTTCTAAATGCACAGCATTGATTTGCACATAGCACGTGCTGCCTCCGAATAATTGACAAACCTCCCTCTTCAGCATAGCCAATGGGATCAGATGAACAACTGGAATTTCAGCCACTCCACCCCCCTATCCCATGGAGACTAAGAAAAAAATTGCACATCTAGGAACAATATGTGCAAGCGTGGTCTCCTGGCAATTTGCAGCCAATTACAAGTGTACATTGCTTTGCACAATGGATGTGCTGCAGAAAAGGTTATATGCAAATCGAATTTTTGTAAATTGAATTATATTTAACATGCACCAAGGGAGTGGGCTATTTTAGGGAGACCAAAGTTGAATTCATTTTATGGGGCAAGGAACCGTTTTTTAAAAAGCAAGTTACCATCCATATATATATATATATATATATATATATATATATATATATGTATAAATATATATATGATTGGTGCTTATTATGTTGGATTTTTCTGAGCTGCAGCATACCTACCACATTTAAGTCATAATAATAAGATATTGAGAGTCTCCTCTGAGGTCCAGAGGTAAGAAAGAGAAAGAAGGTGCAAACTGATGGTTCTGCTCTCAAAGGGAAGATGAAGGAGACAAAGGGAAACTTGCCAGCATCAATCTGTGAGCTTCCCTACAGTGCTATTGTTGTTTTGGGTCTAAGTGCAAGTGACTCACCTCAGCCAGAGTCCTCGGTGCCTGTCACACTATTCTCACCTGTGATGGCAGACGCTCCCCTTCCCCCATGACATTATAGAACAGTGGTCAGCCCAATCAGGGCCCTGTTAACCTTTAGATAGTCTCAGCCCAGAGCTCATGGCCTGTCTGCTCTGTAAGGCCTCAGCAAATGTCTGGGCCCTGAAAGAGCACACAGGGAAAGTGCAAATCAAAATTAACAAACCTTAAGGTAAAGAGCGGCAAACTGTAATACTGTGTCAACTTCATTAACTGTCAAGTTTAGTATTCATAAAATTTTAATTACCTAAGTATTAGAACAAAAGACACACAATCACCATTACTCATGGCTACTCTAATGATCCACACTATATGTATATGTGTGTGTGTGTGTGTGTGTGTGTGTAGTCTGATAATCTATAGATAAATTATATTGGTCAATAGATTATGTATATCAATTATATATATTATATATATTTATACACACATGTAAATATGTGTATATATACATATGTGTGTGTTTATATGTATGTGTGTGTGTGTGTGTGTGTGTGTGTGTGTGTGTAATTTCCAAAAGAATCTATGGAGAAACTACATTGGTCAATACAGGCTGGGTTATCCTGCGGAACATCTAACCTTAAAATGTAAGTAAATCAATACAAAGACAGTTTATTTCTTTCTCATGAATAAGTTTTGAGTGACTCTCTGCCATGTGTGATTTATCAGTTCAGATTTACCACCTGATAGAGGGCATCCAAGTCTGCTTTAGAGTCACTCAGGAGCTTCCCAGGATCTTTACCCAGAAGTAGTATCATTGCTTCTTTTGTTCTATGGGCTGTTAGCTGGTTACATGTGCTTGGGTGGGGTCACTTTTTACATGTTTAGAGAGTCCTGGTCATGTTTATGATTTATACTACTAAAACCTATAAGAACTCACTGTCTTAGTCAGGGTTTCTATTCCTGTACAAACATCATGACCAAGAAGTAAGTTGGGGAGGAAAGGGTTTATTTAGCTTACTTCCACATGGCTGTTGATTACCAGAGGAAGTCAGGACTGGAACTCAAGCAGGTCAGGAAGCAGGAGTTGATGTAGAGGCCATGGAGAGATGTTTCTTGCTGGCTTGCTTCTCCTGGCTTGCTCAGCCTGCTCTCTTATAAACCCAAGACTTCCAGCCCAGAGATAGCACCACCCACAAGGGGCCCTATCCCCTTGATCACTAATTGAGAAAATGCCCCACAGCTGGATCTCATGGAGGCACTTCCCCAACTGAAGCTCCCTTCTCTGTGATAACTGCAGCCTGTGTCAAGTCGACACACAAAACTAGCCAGTACACTCACTAAGATAAACATAGTAAAATAGTTACATTATTGTATAGCTGAAGATTTAAACAGATATAAAATGCAACAAAAGCCATTGAGTACTGTTGGACAATGTTAACATAAAATCTGCAAATGTTTTATATACATAGAACTTTATTGAAGGATAGAAAAGAAAATAATCCTCTTCGAGCTGTTGATGTTGAATACAATTGTAACTGAAATGATTTTTGATAATGGTAAATGGATCCTATCAAATGGTCAAAAATAAAAACTAAAAAAGAGGCAACTTCACGGAAGAAGGTGGGTATGGTGGTGGGAAGTGTGCAGAGAGCAAGTAAAGTGGTGGTGTTCTTTCTAGTGTAGATAAATAGACAAGGGTTACCAAGAGGTTAGGCATCTCTCAACATGCTATTGGACAAAGTATTGGAGAGAATTAGTGTAAAAAGAGGTCAACCAGTCTTTACGATCACTGGGTATTTTTTAAAAGATCATACAAGCTGAGGCAGGAGAATTCCCATGAGTTTGAAGCCAGCCTTACCTAAATAGTGAGTTCCAGGCCATTCTGGGCTATAAGGAGATGTCTCAAAAAGATAACAGTAATAAGAGTAAAACCACATATTGTAGATGATCATGAGATATTTGAAGTAAAATAATTTCAAAGCAGAAAGGTATAACAGACATTTTTCCTTAAGAGGGGAGAGAGGTTGAGAGAGGGAAATCAGGGGAGCAGAGCACGTATGAGACGAACAATGATGTATATGTATGAAAATATTACAAGGAAGCCCTAAAACTTAATAAAAAGAAAATAAAAGATTTCCTGCCGTTTTCTTTACAGTATGACTAGTATTTTTAGAGGACACTGTAGGTGTACTTTTCGTGGGATTTGGAATGGGGCTGGCAAGCTCAACAAGGCTTCACCATTGTCCTGTTCTACCACTGCATTGTCTCTTTGCTCTCCACTGAGTACCAAGAGGACACGGTTTGAATCCTTCGGCTACCTACGATGAATGGTGAGGTGCCTCCAGGGCTCCAGACAGCCCATGCAGCCCGGCTTGTGTTTTCAACAAGGTGGAGTGGCAGCACTGTCCTATGGTGAGAGGCATCTTACAAGCTGAACGTGTCCCTGTTAGAGCAGGTTTGGTGACTCTGTGGCAAAGGACTAATTGAGAACTTTCAGAAAGGACAGAGGAAACCTCTTTAAGGAAGAAAAAAAAAAAGGACAGTAGCCTGGTCCAAAGACTGAATCACAGAAAGAAGGAAGTGATTTTGGACCTCTTCTAAGCAGCACTTACATCCACCTTTTTTTTTTTTAATGAGTTTGCTCAGAATAAAGCAGAAGATGCCTTGCCGTTTCCTTTACTTCGCTACTGGTAGCCCCTCATCTCCATCTACTGCTCAGTGTTGGGTCCCTCTCTCATCCTTCAACTCCGGGACATCAGAGCTTACAACCAGAGACTGTCAGCTCACGCCTGCTGTGCCTAAAACAAAGACCCACTACACTGAGTTCTGCCTTCGAGGAGGAAGCTATGACTGGTGCTGACACATCCACTGCCTGAGGACATCCGCAGACAGGGGAGCCACTGTTGACCTCCGCCCCCACCTAGGGCCACGCCTACAACCTCTACCGGCCCAGAGACCTACAGGATACCCTGAGCCTGCACCCTCTAGAGCGGGCAGGCCTGACAGCCAGGCTTCCCCTTGACTCCCTCTAGACTCTTTTCTGACTCTTTCCTAATTCCTCCCAAATTGTTTATGTTATGCAAATATCATTGTAACCTAGAGATCCAGCTTCGCTTTCTCGTGTACGTATAAATGCTGAACCCCAAGAGTAAAGTTGGAAGCCTTGATTGGGACTCAACTTGACTTCCCGTCCTTTTGTTCTCGAACTCTGTCTTTCAGGTCCTTTTCTCCATTCCACTGAGAGAGATCCCAGTTCATGAAACCGAGGGACAGTTTCAGCTCAGCTTCCTCCTGCCTCAGATGTCACACTATTTAGCCACACCCCCTCTACACTTCTCCCTGTATCCTACTTTACTTATTTATCATCAATCGGTGGCCAAAGACCACAATTCCAGTGTAAGCAGCCAACTTATTTTCCCCCAAGCAGACTGAAGCTAACCACAGATGAGGCTGTCTTTGAAAGACAGAGGAGGACACAGGAAAAGGAGGATTCTAGAAAATAAGACTAGGGAAATCAATAGAATGCTTACCTTCTTCCAGATGCTGTTGAAGCTTCCTGTCTGCATCATAGAAAAACCACAGGAGGTGGAGAGGCTGGCTGTCCCCTGGGAGTATGATGGTTTACATTGGGTGTCTCCTTAATACAATCCTGAATCGGCTTGGCAGCCTATCTCTGAGCCTCCCTGTGAGAGAGTTTGCAGACAGGCTAATTGAGGTGTGAAGATCTACACTAAGCTTGGGTGGCATCGTCCCCTAGGGTGGGGTCCCAGATTGAAGTCCGAGAAGACTGAAGAGCAGAGGACAGTCATTCACTTCTCTTTGTTCTTGACAGCAGATGCAATGTGACTAGATGCTCTGTGTTCTTACTACCATGCTTTGCCCCATCGTGATGGATCATAGCCTCAAACTGAGAGCCAGCATAAATTCTTCTGTCTTTAAATGGCTTCATTTTGTCACCACAACTAGAAAAAGAACCAAGAGTGCAACTGTGGCTAACCACATGTCCTGCTCAGTGGGGGCACTGAACCCCGTGGTTCTGAGAACTAAGCAACTTGCCCAGCAGCCTGCACCTGGGAGATACTTTCTAAACTCCATTTGAGGACATCAGAAATACGGTAGGAGTCCTTTTAGCAATGACATGAGACAAATAGCTCCTGAGGGCTTAGTACTGAAGGAGATCTTGAAAGACAATTCAACAACTGGTCCAGTCTCCCAGGGTGATATATAAACATTCAGTTGTATCGTATGTAAACAATCAACTCTATTGATGATAAAATATAACTAGTTTGGCTTGGCCTCACTAAGATGATGCTACAGAACTAGGCAAAACAATAGGAGACCCAATTAGATGTCATTTAAAATATTTTTGATTCAAAGTTTTAATGAAGAATCCAGGGGTGGGTACCACAAAATGAAGTAGTAAGAAGACAAACTGCATTCAAAGATGTGGTAAAGAAAATGTAATGTTAGATATCCTAAAAGTCTAATATTAGGGAGTGACCTGACACATTTGAGTATTGACAGAGCAGCCACAAACAGGAGGGGCTTTGTGTATTCCTCAGAATCGTAGGTACCAATCCAGTTAGAATCCTGGCAACCTGGTCTTTAGTCATGAGTAAACCCAAGCCCTCAAATGCTACACTAAAAACTTCTTAGGACAGTTTCTATAACTTATTTTTGAATTACCTATTTTCCTTATATCTGTATGTATGTGTATATATACTAATGCATCTATCTATCTATCTATCTATCTATCTAATGTATTTACATTTTTTTCTAAGAAAATTTAGAGAACAAGGGAATTTGGTAGTAATTAATTTCAGAGAACTTGTACAGAACTTGAACAGAATTTAGCCTATCAGGATGATAATTCCAATTTAAATGAGCAGACTTGTTACTTGTGTGTGTGTGTGTGTGTGTGTGTGTGTGTGTGTGTTTTAAATGTATGTGGGTATACATGACTATGTGCACACATGCCGAATCCTACAATACACCATTAAAAGTCAAATTTTGGAAGCTAACCTGAATACACAAGCATTCATGTTAGCTACAGCATCTTGACAACCTTTATTGAACGCAACATCTTCTATCAAAGACAGCAAAAACTCATATCTATCTTTTAAAAATATCAAACGCTTCATATTAGGAAATATTGTCCTTTAAAGCAGTCACTCTGGGGGCCCTTGGTGCTTTCTTTGATGGCTCAAAATTCCCTTCAAACTCACCTGAGATTATTTTTCAGTGCTAGCATATCCTTTTCCCTCTGTCAGGCATGTTCCAAAGCCTGAGTTTGAAACTGGATGACAAAGTTATCTAGCATAAAACTGAACGTGTCACACTCCTCTACGTGCCTGCAGTTTGACACAGGCACCCAAGGGAGGCACTTTGGGCACGGCAGAAGACTCCCTGGTTCCTCGTGAATCATACTTCCAGGGTCCTTTTCTCTTTCTTTGGAGAGTAAAGGGGAAGTTTCCCTATCCAAAGCTCAATGTAGACACAGATGGGGAAAGTCTCCTAAAGTTAAATGTATGGAGTTTTGAAGTGCGAGCCTTTGGTCTGGGGATACTAATGGAAGTGGGGATGCTCAGAGTGTGCATCTTGTTTTGGGTCTGGGGTCCTCAGGGTTTGGTGACATGTTTCTAGAGTACCAAGCAGATGCGTTCAGTGACAGAAGCAAGCCCACCCTAAAAATACAGGGACTCAGAGCACCAGGTCCTTGGGAGTCTAGTGACAGTTCCTTCTGGACATGATTGATAATTCGTTTATTTGGGTGTTAGTGATCTAAATTCCAAAGGGGGGTGGAGTAGGCTAGGAAAGATGAGGGGGAAAACAGATTATAGAGAGGAAAACTGCAAAAAACCAGAACAAAACAAAACACACACTGTATTTGACTTGGGACTTTAAAGCACACTAACTTAGATAGTAAGTGTCTTTATTATTACTAATTATTCATTTGTTTGTGAAACAGAAAACTTCACACACATTACATTTCCTAAAGTCTGAATATTGCCAGTTCCTAGCTATATAAATCTTCTCAACTTTGTTTAAATATAATTATACAAAGAATGGGCTGTGGGATAGAGATGTCTCCTCCTCAAATAATTAAAACATTTTTTTTTCCTTAAAAACAATAGATCTGCACTTGGTTTTCTTTTTGTTCTCCACCAAATCAATGACAACGAGCAAAGTGACTCCTTCATATTTGCTCTGAAGTCAATTGCTTTTAATGCTTGTCAGGTAATCCTAAAAACAAATTCTACCAAGCTTCAAGGGGAATCTCAGATGCGTGCTCTGCATGAACGGAAGAGGATGCTTCACAAAGGGCTGGGGATTCCGTTTCTGCATCTTCTACCTTTTGAGCAGCCTTGTTGACATGCCCAGGTGCGGTTTATCTACCTCCTAAAGGAGTCTGCATCAGCAGGCATGATCTAAGAGTATCAGAGAAGCTGCAGGAGTCTTTCAGAACAATTCATTTCTTCATTCATTCACTCGTTCACTCAAGGGATGTCTCTGCTGAGCACTTGACATGCACAGGACATGGGCTAAGCTCAGGTCTGTAAAGTTGTGTGAACTAATTTCTTTCTATGAAGTCCTATCAAGGACACAACCTCTCAGAGGGGACTGCTCTACTTAGCATTGGAAATTACAGTGTGGCTCAGCAGGCAAAGTGGATTACTAACAATTAATAATGGTTACTACAGTCTAAGGGGTTCTAAGTTCTCATTTATTCCAGAATGATCCTGGGACCTCAGTTGGAATATATGGATAATGGAGGAAATGCCTTCTCTCTTGAGGGCAATCACTGCAAAATTCTAGCAAGATCGGAGGGTAAATAATGGGCAGGGAAAGTAGCAAAGGAGTGGAGGGCACAAAGGAGCCCTGGGGTTCATAAGGCTAGGTGAGCCTAGGTGAACCTTTATGCTAGGTGAAGTATTCATGGGGGGTGGGGGGAGGAGTCATTCAACGTTATGAAGCCTCAATTTGCTCATTTTTAAGCAAGAGGAAACAGTGTCTTCCAGGTCAGTATAAAGATCAATCGAGATGGGATGAAAGAAGTGTTCTGTGTAATGTCAGGATGCGGTGAGACCCAGACCAGCACTTAGTAAATAAGTGGGTGATTAGAAAAGCAACTTGTGAAGTACAGCCTTATTACAATTGAAATCCAATGTTTAAAAATTGTTCTTATTTTGGGCTTGTACCACAGTAAGAGCCAAATTTTAAACTCTACTAAATACAAAAAAAACAAAAAGACTTTATATATTTATGTTCATTTAGGAAAATACTAGTAGTGATGTATTATTTTGAAATATATAGTTAATATGTTTAGAGTTATTCAAAATTTATATTTAGAAAAATGTATTTTCACTATTATTGTAGACAAGCATTTACATAAGACTGTTAAATTAATTGTTGGTTTATATCAACAACTTTTATAATACTTATTTTATTGTTATAATATTTTATAAATTTTAAGGAATATGACAAAAAAGAAATTGTAGGTATTGAAGGGGGGTTTCTGGGAGGAGTTGGGGTACAAAAGGGAAACAAGAATGTGATTTAATTCTTTTTTTTTTTTTTGATTTTCGAGACAGGGTTTCTCTGTGTATCCCTGGCTGTCCTGGAACTCACTCTGTAGACCAGGCTGGCCTTGAAGTCAGAAATCTGCCTGCCTCTGCCTCCCAAGTGCTAGAATTAAAGGCGTGCGCCACCACCGCCCGGCGAATGTGATTTAATTCTATTTACTTAAAATATGTTTTTAAATGTTAACAAATTCAGATAAATTGAAATCATGTAACTTTTCTCATCATAATGCAATAAAAGTTAAAAAAAAGAAAAGAAAAGCAACTTGTGCAAGAGCAAGAGAAAAGTATGAGCAGAAGAAAACTAATGTCCCATCCCCCTCGCTTTCCTCTTCTCACTGGGGCTTGGGCTTATGTGGGAAGCCCTTGTGCTGATGTGTAGTTTTCCTGCATTGATGGACCTCACATTGACAGAGCTTACTCTAATAAGATGGCCCATGTCTGCAGAAACTCCCCAGTTTCGATACTCTTCCTTAAGGACTTGTATGCGTGCAGAAGCAGTTGCCTCACACTGAGGTTTGGGTATTACAGTTACTGTTCACTTGGCTCTCTTTAGGAAACTAGGCCATGAAGTCTTCTTCCAGCTACCTTGTGAGTTTGTCTACTCATACTGTCACCTACTTTTCCTGTTCCAGGCGATGGTAGGGGACTAGAGCCAGGGAGGAGACTATGAGGGCATGAGCTCCCGTGCTCCCCACTCCACAGGGAGGTTGGAGAGCTAGTAAGAGTCATTCTGAGGGCAATGATACGGAGGCTTTCCTCTTTCCTCATAACTTCACATGCTCATTGCCCAGGTGCTTTGGGAAAGTGCCACAGGTAAAGATTTGGGCATCTACAAAACCTTCAAATACCATAGTCATCTTTAAGCTGATCTCAGGGGAATGGGTAAGGTGGCTCAGCAGATAGAAGTCAACAATGCTGAAAACCCGAGTTTGATTCCAAAACCTACATAAAAAAGCCAGATGTGGTAGTACAGCAGTATCTTATTCTCTGTAACCTCAGCACCCCATAGAGATGGAAGGCAATGACAGGAGAATTGTCCAGAAGGTTGACACACACAAAAGACTCTGCCTCAGCACAGGGAAGAAGAGGACCAATTCCTGCAAGATACCCTATGACTTCTATATGCATGTTGGGCCGTACATGCACTTGTACACACACACACACACACACACACACACACACACACATCTACACACACATACTTTTTTATTTAAACATTTTAAAAAATGATTTTAAGCTAATTCCTTGGCCAGTACGCTCTCTGGCTTACTGATTTATAAAATGGAGCATATCCTTTGGATGAGGAAACAAGACAATGTTAGGGAAATGCTTATCACAAACTATAAGCCAAAGAAATGCTAATTTGGCCGAATATGGTGGTGCAAGCCTGTAATCCTAGCATATAGGAGGTAGAGACAAGAGTTCTGGAGTTTAAGGATAGCCTGGACTACATAGGGAAGCCCTGCTTCTTAAAGCAAACAATCAAACAAATAGCAGATGCTAATCTTGATTCCCACAATATTTTGTGTAACTCCCTGGTCCTCAGGCCAATGAGCAGGATGAATTTAGCCACTGGTGTTTTTTATTTTATTGTTGTTGCTTTGTTTGCTTTGCTTCTTTTTTTTTTAACAGCATAAGGCAAGCTAAAACAGAGACAGTGTCACTGCTATGCAATGCACAAGAGCATAGCATACACTTCAGTGTGACATGTCGGTGTGTCCAGGAGCTCTATACTCTGGTCTAGTCTTTGCTGCCCCTGGGATATCAGTTCCTACAAATATATCGTCTCCCACCTCCATGGAGAGGTACCATTACGGGTCAGTAGGGTAGGCCGTTTCTTCTTCCTTGACAACAGCCACTGTCACCAGGCCTTGCACTTCACAGGAAAGGACTCTTCTCAGTCACTCATTCCCATCTGAACCTTAGGCCTGTCCCCAGCCGCACTGGCACGATAGAGAGTCCAAATTTACACTGTGAACCGATTTAGAGCATAGACTTAATTTCTCTACAAAGAACCATGAAAACTTGTACTTGGAAACCTGTATTTCAGCCCCTTAAGTCGGGAACTAAGATGCAAAAAATGCTAACCAAGACCTGGAGCATCTCGCCCTGGGCTGGGAGGGCACCTGCTGAGAAGGACACTTTCCATTTCCCAGTTCCTTCTGTCCTGAGCTGTGCTTCTATTCCCATCCAGTGGTCAGGGTCTTGTTTTCTCCAACCATCCCTGAAGATGAAGACTTGGGAGTTATTAAGAACGGAAGCTCAATTGTCCCCCTTGGCTTATCATTACTAAACAGGCAAAGGAGAGCTTTAGCCCACCATTGATTTAGATTAGTCTGTCCGCTTTGATATTATTAATTAGCCAAGTTAGCATACTGCATGTAAACATCCAAGTCTGACTTCTTCCGAATTAACTGTTTCATTTGCAGTTTCTTTCCCAAAGTTGTACCTGCATTCTTTCTTGCTTCCTGCTCCCACACAAAATGCCTGGCAGATAGTGTTTTGACTATGGTCACACAAAGTTATTAGGCTGGGGATCAACACAGGTCATTCCTTTCACGGGAGGCCACCAGGCTAATCCTTTGAAGCGACATTTCCATAATAACTTAACATTTGCCAAAGTTCTCCCTTGCATCTGTGCAAAGTAAACACAAGGGTTAATTTAGTTCTCTGATCTCTTGTTATAAGCCTAATTATTTTACATGTCTTCATTTCATTAATGAATTGCAGCTTTTTATATGCGGCTCCTTCCCCATTGCTTTTGTTTAAACCTCCTGGTGGGAAGGGATAGATTAATTTTGTTGTGCCTTAATGAAACTGTATGCTACATTAGATTTAACCATTTGGCATGCACTGCCAACATCACCATTATGCATAATGAATTATTTTTTGTGAGTCCCAAACTACTGTAGACCTTCAGTGTTCTCCTTCAGACACTGACGAAGCAACTGTCAGGCACACACAGCGAGCTCAGTCATTGCCCCTGGTGTCTACAGAAACAACCCTGTCGATTTTCACTATCTGTCAGCTGCGTGGAGACATCTAGGTTTCTTGCCATAAGGAACCCAGATAGGTGGTAGATTTCCAGGGGACATCTCAAACGAAATGAGCAAATTAGTTTTAAGGTTGTGAGGGCAGAACAGTTGAGCTAGGCACCTGGGGGCAGGTCTGAAAGTTGTTTGGTCTTGTCTTCATATCTAAAGCACTCATCACTGTTCCTAAAGTGGGGGCCATCTGTGATTGAGCTAGTCTAGCCTGGGCTGAGCTGACAGCTTGGATCCCAGGATGCACTGGCTGGGGAATCTCATGTCTCTATTTATGTTCTGGGACCATCGAACTAACCAAAGTGATGGCTGAAGCTTATCAGGCCAGGGTCAAAGGCAGATTTACAGCCTTCTAAGATGCTGGCTTGGGACATGCTGGTGCTCACTTATTTATTGCACATCAAGGTGTATTGCTAAGCCCAAATTCAAGAGGCTGGGAGGTCTCCTCTGTGAAGAGGCACAGCTTAGATATGGCATGGAAAATGGCAAATGATTGAGACCAGCAACCAAAGTGTTGGTATGGTTCCAGAGGTTGTGTGGATTCTAGGTTGTAGCCACTACCAAATTCTCAATCATTTGCTATGATTATGGTGGGTCCTAGCCTAAACTTATCCTTACGCAGAGTTCCAAGAATGTGAGGTTGGCAACACTCTGACTTATTGCTGAGATAAACTTGATCTAGTTTGGCTGGAATCAAATCTTTTCTGATGCATGCATTCTCATGACTCCTTGTGCCTAGAAGTTGGGTTCCCAGCAGATTTCCTAATGCTGTTTAAAGCCATCTCTGTGTTTACCTAAACTTCCTGTTTCCAGACCTTTTCTGAATTGACCTGAGAAACATTTGGTTTTAAAATCATTACTACTTCTTTCTTGCCTGGATCTCAATAGTTAAGGTTTAGGACAGCTGCCGTTCCCCTTTAAACTGGAATTTAGCTTCTTCTTTATCCTGGAAACCATTAGCTTGACCTTATGACCTGGGCCTTCCCCCTACTCCCAAATCTGGCTCCCAGACTGAAAATCCAGCTAGAAATGGGATCCCCAATGCCAGAGGTCAACGGTGTCTCGCACTCTTCTGAGTGCTTCCTGCAATTCTTTCGATTTTAAAATTTCACTTTTATAGACTGGGGATTGAACTTAGGGCATTTGCACGTGCCAGGCAAACACTCTGTAACCAAAGCTACATCTCGAGTCTTTATTTCTAGAGAGGGTCTTGTCAAGCTGCCTTGAACTCACTGGGTAACCCAGGCAGGCCTTGAACTTAGCATCCTCCCAAGGCAGGCTCCAAAGCAGCTAGGACTGTAATCCTGCAGGTTTGGGGAAAGCTGGGTAGTCAAGGTTAGGACAGGCTGGGACAAATTGATTGAATGCAGAAAGGGTGAGGAACTCAAGGGGAGAGACAAACTGGGCAAGATGATAACTTAAGATTGTGTTGTATATTGTGAGTTAAGTGGCAGACGCTACAGCTATAGACTCCAGCTGCTTCGTTGAGTGTGACTCTTCCCTGCTCACAGCATTTGTCTTCACAGTCCCCTTCACTGAAACTATTTCCCCATGATACTTCCATCACTTGTTCAAATCCAATACACCTGCTTACAAGTGACCATGATTGCACCTGTGTCTCTCCTGACCTCCCAGTTGTCCTTGCTTCTAACCCCTCTTCCCCTCCCAGGAGTTCCCGTCCCCCAACCCTACTTGGCTTTTTAGCCACCTTACACACTGGACAGTTTCCTTTTTGCTTTGTTGGTTGCTTTCCTCTTGCGGTGTAGATGCTTCTTCATTATTTGTTTTGATTTATCAGCCTCTTTGCTTCTAGAATGTATAGTAAGCACTCAAACAATAGCTGTTGAATGCAGGAGGAAAGGAACAACAGAAAAGTTAGGTAGAGAGGGCTGGAGGACAAATCCAGGCAGAAATCAAAGCACAATGTACAGTTGCACAAAGACACATGATGTTCATATCCTGGAATCCAAGAGTTGGGTATTCAAAAGGCATCGTTGATGTTCAACGTCTGCCTCTGCAGGATCCTGAACTAGAGTCATTCAAACTGAACTGTTTTCTTTGTCATCACTTAATGATTGTCCTTCTGATTCCAACTCCTACATGCCTTGGCTGGTTGCTGATACAGCGTCCACTCATGACTCAGCTTGAGCACTCAGCATCTTGTCTTTCAAAGATGTCTTCATTTCATCTGTTTCTCACTCTCCACTGAAGTAGAAATTTCGATTATGTCAAAGGATGTTTTCTTGGGGCACACAGTTGAAAGGATGCTTTGCTATAGTAGACAAATGAAAGGACATGTGATGCTTAGAAGGAATATAAATATGACCCCACAGACAGTGGAGGCTTGAGCATTGGTTTGATTTGCTCCACGTTGTTTGCTAGTTTTCAGTGAGGACACACATGTATTGGTTTGCCTTACATCATTGTGTTGCTGAGCTTCATTTGTGATGACTTCATAGAAACTTGCCAAAGAAATTCTCATGAGGTTCCTTCCATGGACTCAGGCTGGTCAGCAAGCTTTGAGGGATCTTCTGGATTAAACTGCACTTGCTGATTCACGTGTGGACTGGTCTGTAGTTGCTGTTTCATGTATGATATTCACTAGGGGATTGGACTGAGAACAAAGAAGACTGGAGTTGCCCCAAAGAACTATTTCAAAACAGGTCCACTCCCCCTAATAACCTTTCTTTTCTACTACCTCTGGTGGGTGGTAGGCTAGGAAGGAAGTTGAACCTTTATTAAAATAGACTGTTAAAAATATATGCCTACACTCCATTATCATTATTCCTATCATCACTTAGTGGGCAATGCCATCTCAATCAGCTCTCTGTTTTAAGCACCCCAGTTCTCAAACAACTACGTTTTCCCACTTCTGGGACAAAGTCCAAATTAACAACACATCATATGAAACGCTATGTTCTTACCACCCATTCTAGCTTCATCCTTCCTCCTGTGTCAAGGTTACTCTCCACTACCCTCAACACCTGAAGGCTCATGCCAATCTCCCTATCCTTTATGATGCAGCTTGTGTTGTAATTTGTCCATATTTAATTGCACAGGTTCTTATATATGTTCACATTTTTGAGGGTTTGTCTCTTGAATCTATAGTGTCCAGGAAATAATAGGCATATAATTTTTCTTATTATATATAAATATATGGTAATTAAAATGAAAAGCATCCATCGATGTTCCCCATAGGATCACCTTATATGCTATAGTAACTATCCTGCCCCAATCCTTGCCTCCAGTCACTGATTAAAAATGACTAAGCTGGATCAGGGATGTGGTCACAGAAACTATGTCCCCAGTATTGAAAGACTGAGACAGGAAGATTGGATTTTTCCTAGATTATGGATACTGCTTCACATACCCTAGGTATATTTATTCATTTAAGGTTCATAATAACCCCCATGAGAGCGAAGTAAAGTGATTTTCATTTTGCAGAATTCTAAGAATTCTAAGGCTCACAGGTTGCCATGCCCAGTGTCACATGGATTACAAGAGGTTGGCCTGGCATTCAGGCTTGGCCATTTGGCTAGTCCACATCCTTTCCCGCATTGCATATCATCTCCATAGGTCTTACTGCTGTAGATACCTTCAACATTTGGATTCTGTGACCATGAAACTTGTTCTGATAGGAAGGTGGATCAACTGCTAAGGGGGATAGTAGGATACCCAGAACAGGGGACCTTGTAGAAAGCAACACCCCAGCTACCTGAGATTTCCTAGATTTGCTTTCAGAATCTCCCAAGGACACCAATCAAGTTGGCATTGTTCTGACAGAATCTCGGACTACTGGCTTTTTCTGCTGTCCTGTACATTTTGGGTCCCTAGAGATGCTCTGAACTTTCCAGCTCTGAGCAAGAAAGCGATGGAGCCAGATCATCCAATTTCTGCCTGAACCTCAGAAGTCCAGCCCGTTTGCACTCGGCAGAGGTCAGTCTGCTACAGAAGAACCTCAAGGTCGTGTGCTAAGGCTTCATGGTATCTAAGCTTTACCTTTAAAAAGAAAATCTTAGCTCATCTCCTGTTGTTGGTAGCTTCATGGAATCTGTGCATGTTAATAGCCATTCCTGTCAAATGCCTGTCACCATTGCTGTGAGATTGTATGTCACAGCATTTGAGATGATGCAGCCAGATACTATCGACCAGCTCAGCATCTCTCTGAGAAACCCATGCTCAACTACATCCCTGTGGGTAATAAACAGGATGGATGCCCTCATCCCATGATAGAGCGTTATCTACAAATGTATAACTCAAAAGGAATTACCACCAATATTCTTTTAATTGGAAATATCCTTCTTCCGCCTAAGCAGATATGTGCAAGCCCCTCTCTTACTGAAGCCATCCACAGCAGAGGAACATGTGTGTGAATGACAGCCTTTTAATCTTCCCCGGTAATCAGCTCCCCTAGCCCAAATGCTGAGTCTGTGAAACTGGCAAGGCCAGCCTGTTTCTCAGCTCCCTCCTGCCGCAGGCAGGCTCCCGTGGTCTGCCCTGCCCTTCTCCCTAACTTTAGCACTGGGACTCTTTAGAAAGCCAGAATATTTTTCACCCTGGGCTTGATCCTCCATTAAAACCAGCCGACCTAGAAAAATAAAGCTTAGGCGAGGCGGCTTTTCTGATCCCATTATTGATAAGCTCTTAGAGTTCATCAATGAAAATTAGAAGTTGTTAATCCTGTACATTTCCCCCCCTTGATTTTTAATTACAGAAGAGAGAAGTAATGGATAACGTCTGGGGTTGCAGAGACACTGAAGCTGTCAAGAGAAAATTAAATTTACAGTCAGAGAGTTTTGTTTTCTCAAGTGTCCTTATAAAATGCAAAAGAGGCTCTGGCATCACCAAGGCAATTCAACTGGTTTCCTAAACTGGCAGGATTTTCTTCGAAGAAGCCTTCCTTCCTTTGCCAAGAGAGTGTATTAATGACAAGGACTGGACCTAAAGGGAACTCATTCAGAAGAAAACTGCATTAAAAGAACATTAAGGGCGATGTTTTAAAGTCTGATTTAAACTCATGAAAGCAAGGAGATTTATTGTTGAAGCCAAATCGCCGAGCTGACGCGCGCCCTGCCTGGTAATACATTCTGATTGGAGCACAGGGGATTAAATCTGTGCAGAGACATCGCTAGCTGTGGCCTCAGCATTCCAGCTGCTGAGCCAGGAGATAGTGATGGGCGGGGTGGGGGGGGGGAAGAGGGGCAGGCTGGGGACAGCCACATTTCTAAAAGCAGATGGGCTAACATCCCACGGGGGCCAACTCACCAGGGAAGTAGGAGAAGGGCGCTGCCAGCTGAGGTCAGCCTTGACATTAGCCGACAGCTCAGCCGCCTCGCAGCAGTTCCCCAACACAAACGGTCGTGAGTGTGTGTGTGTGTGTGGGGGGGGGGTGGTGGTGGCGGGCAGTGGGAGGAGGGAGGTTCCCTGGAGAATCAGAGGCTCAGCAGGAAGTTCCAACCCATCTCCTCTGAATCCTAGCCAATTCTCCTACATTCCCTGGCCCCACCCCACCCAGGGGGGAAAATCTTCTGTTGGGCAGCCCCCCTAGCATTCAAAGGGACCCATGACAGAAAGAACCCCAGCCTCCACCTGCTGCTCTATTTTTCCTTGGCAACTGCTTTAAACCCAATGCAAGTTTGTACTTGTGCTGCAGACCTGGCTGCTAGCCAAAGGGCCAGCTGCTTGCCACCTTGCAAGTCAGGATCTGATTTCTAGATTAGTAGTGTTTGTGCCAATGTTGGAAAGGTACATTGAAGTCACCTGGAAAAAAAAAATCAAAGAACACAGCCTTGAGCTCATGCCCTGTGCTTCCCTCCCAGTTCAAGGTCATGTATCCCCATGACAGCCTCTAAAATTCAGTTGGGGATGTCATTGCATTCTATTGCAAATAACAATGGACTCCAGAGTAAGTCTTGGGGCTTTTTCCTTTTGACTTTCAAACTGATCCCCCTTCGTGCCATTTTTAGTATCCCAGAGCCTGTAACGATGCCCATTTCTTGGACTATCTATTCCTTCTCTGTGCATGGATACAGGGCTGTCTATTCAAGTGGTCACATTTAGATAACCAAAAGATAGTAAAGATGTGCCAATAGACCAGTCTGTGAAAACTAAAGGACCACAGACTGTCACTTGAGGAGGGACCCAAAAGTATGTGTTGTGAGTGTATGGAGGGTGGGAGTTGTTTTGTTTTCTGAGTTTGTTTGTTTGTTGACAACAGGTTCTCACTCTAGCCTAGGATGCCCTGGAATTCATTCCGAAGCCCAGGACAGTCTCCAGTCACGGTGATGATACCGTCTACTTTCCATCTCTTGAGTGCTGGAATTGCAGGCGTGAGCTGCTACTCTTAGATCAAAAAGTCTTTGGTGAAAGCGTAGTCAGGTGCTCGAGACTGTGCAAGCCTCCTTCAGGAAGCAGAATCAGGAGCGGACCCAGAGGGCTCAGGTGACGAGTTGGAATGTTAGATCTCTCTGTTAAATATATTTATCTAGTAATTTGTATGTTGAGTGCTTCTCAACATCACAGAGAATGAAGCTGTGCAAACAAGTAGGTGGAGTAAATTCAGCAAGTAATGTCATAAATGAATGTTCACAGCAGAGGCAGAAAGAGCTGTGGGGAGCGTTGAGAGGACGTCCCATGGCAAGTAGGGCTTGAAGAAAACAGAAGCCGCTCAAAGGCAAGGAGTAAGAAGTGTGGAGGTCAGGGTGCATGAAGCTCAGAGTGGGAATGTAGACAGTCATGGGGCCTAGGGGACCAGCAACTGTGGAAGAGAGACTGGCTGTACAATGGAGACATGCTTACAAAGGCTCTGTGTCTTTCTAAGGAACATCAATCCTCTCTGGTAGTTAGTAAAAGCCAAGGAATGATTTTAGAAGCGCCTGAATTATCATCAGCCTGAGGTAGCTGAAAACTCAAACTTCATCACCCAGTTGTCCTTTTTGGAATAAAGAGGAGGAGCCTGGAGGGAGGCAATACTGGTTTGGATGATATGAAGCCCTGAAGAAGACCCATAGGTATCCCAGACCCCAAGAAATTTGCTCATACATTGAAAGTTTTGTGAATGATTTTGTGTACTCCCTAATGCCAACCTATAATATCTATATGTCTTATGTCTATAGTAGCTTACTCTAAAGAGAGCCATGGCAAAGAATTTTCTCTTTAAGGGGAGTTTCATATACTGTACTAAGAAATGGTGTGTCACAATGTCTGTTTTTGCTTTCAAATGGTTTACAGCATCTTAAAAATGTGTGTGCTCACATGCATTTCCACAGAAAGAAGCAACCTAGGCTTGCTAATGGTTGGTGAATCTGAGGGGTGGTATTTGGGTGTTCACTATAATTTCTTTCAACTTTCTGAACATTTGAAATAAAAAAAAAAAAAGAGCCAAAGAAAGCCCCAGCAGAAGACGGAAGTAACAGGAATGAATATAAAGTAATGAGCCTTATTCATTTATATTCCTTTACCATATTCTGTCTGAACACACACCATAGTGGTTCAATATTTAGTTGGAATAATCAATAGGATGTAGTGTCTGATGAAAGGCACAGTGGCAGAGCTTGAAGTGGTCAGTGTGAATGATGGGCAGCTCACTGAACAGGGCAACCAGAAGGCATAGGGCAGCAAAGGGGAGGGAGGGTGAGTAAAATTAATTCTGAGAGCAGCATTTTTTAAAGGTGTGTGGGGTGTCCTGGAGTTGATCACCAGGGATGAGTAGAATTAGAGAGACTGTGAGTGTAGGCAAGCTGGGCCAAGGACGGGGACACTCTTGTAAGGAGGTAAGGCTTAGGAAGTGACATGTGTGCAGGTTGCATGCAGACATGTAAAACATGTACAAAGTATCGACTTCACTTCTTGTAGCCTAACAGGGCTGTGTTGGCAAGATGGTGGCACACCTTCGCTTGGGCTTCACATTGTCCCAGTTGCTCTGCTAGACTGCATCTATGCCCATGAAGCAAGTGTCAAAGATAAGAAAACCCTCTAGGAGACCCCAGAGCAGTATGGGAAAGACATGTGTCTGAACAGCTACCTCTTGTAGCCAATGCTGGACAGAGAAAAAAATAGAGACCTTTGGTTTCATATAAAATTAATGTACATTAGGTGGCCTGAAAACCATGGCTTGGGCAGAGATCATGGACCATGTGACTAATTTGTGGCAAATATTAAGTCTCAGCTAAGTGGAAATGCATGTCTCTATTAGTACTAAATGCTGAAGTTTCCCTTTCACAACACAGGAGTATTTTTGTAGCTGTGGAGGACAGGCCTTCTACAGAGTGATTTGAATTTCCTCCCAAAGAATAGTAATTTTACAAAGAGTGAAGGAAGGAGGAAGGGAGGGAGGGAAAGAGAGAAAGAGGGACATTTCAGAATGAACAGGGTAGCAGAATATAAACAGATGCAGTCCCATTTCGGGAAAATGGGATTAAGGATTAAAGGAAAGTTCTGTAAAACAGAACAGAATTCTATTTTACATAGCAGGGCTCTGAACTTGCCTCCCTGGTTGAAGATCTGTGCAGTTGATCTTAGCATGCAGTCCAGGAATTCCTTTCCTCTGTGTCTGAACTCAGGCACCTAAAAGGCATGCTGGAAGACCCCACTCTTAGTTGCTTTCTGCTGTACTCTCTGCCTCCGACTAAACAGAAAGACCTATGTACTCTGTACTCTGAAAATAACGACCAGCTCCCTCCTTCTCTTTTCAGAGGAAATGTGGAAATTTAAAAAGTTCTATATAGACAGGAAGACTATCATATCTTTGACATACTTTTCTTCACGACATCTCCCAGGCTAATGTTTCATGAGTGATTTCGATGTGCCAAGCATCCTGTGGGCTCTTTACACGCATTTTATCCTCACAACTGCTCTATAGGGAAGGTATTATTATTATTATTATTATTATTATTATTATTATTATTAATTCCTTTACCTGGATAAAAAGGAGGCCAAGGATGGAGTAGTTAGGCAACTTGTCTAAAGTCAGAAAGCTAGGCTTTGATAGGGTAGATTCTAAGACCATGTGGGATGCCCCTGGAACCCAAGCTCTTAAAAATTCTCATGAGGGGCTATAATGTCTCATTCTTGGATGTATAAATCTGTGGCATAAAAACAACACCATAAACAACAGAAATGGTGACATTGTGCTTTAGACTCTTTTCTAAGAACAGCATCTATCATTTTCATTATCATAGATACAATTCTTCAGCAAGTGCTGGGACCTATTTTTTTCCTTAACAATGCGTTTTATTATTTTTCTTTCTTTTCTTTTTTTTATTAATCATCCCATTTGTGTGCATCTCAAATGACATCCCACTTCTTGGTTACTCCTCCTCAAACCCCCATCCCACATCCACCCTCTCCTCCCTCCCATTTACCTCAATGAGGGTGTTCCTCCACCCTCTCACCCTCTCCTACCCCACCAATCCAGCAAGCCCATGTGCTGGGGCATCAAGCCTCCACAGGACCAAGGGCTTCCCCTCCCATTGCTGTCAGGCAAGGCCATCCTCTGCTACCTATGTATCTGGAACCATGGATCCCTCCAGGTACACACTCCTTGTTTGGTGGTCTACACTGGGAACACTGGGTAGTCGGGCCAGCATACATTGTTCTTCCTATGGGGTTGCAATTCCTCTCCACTCCTCTAGCCCTTTCACCAGCTCCCTCACCAGGTTCCCTGAGCTTACTCTGATGGTTGGCTCTAAGCATTCACATCTGCATTGGCCAGTTGCTGGCCGGACCTCCCAAGGAACAGCCACACCAGGTTCCTGTCAGCAAGTGACTCTTGGCAAGGCAACAGTGTTGGGTTTGGTGTCTGCAGACAGGATGGATTGCTGGGACCCATTTTTAACACCCTGGTCCCACTTCTCTCTGTGGTGGTATGAGTGCATGGGGTATGAATGCATGTGTGGTTTTGGTGAGAATGTTCGTCATGTACACGTGCATAAATAGAGAGGCTAATGGACAACTTTTGACATCATTCTCAGAAATGCAGTCCACCTTTGAGGTGTCACTGGCCACTCTCAATAGCTAAGAGCTCCCCAGTGAGACTAGGCTAACTGGCCGGCAAGCCTCATGGATGATCCTGTCTCTGCTGTCCCAGGTCTCGGCACTAGGATTATAAGTGTATGCCACCACACCTGGCATCGTTGTGTGGATGCTGGGGGTTGAACTTGAGATCTTGTTCTTGCAAGCAAGTGCTTTGCTGAGCTGCCTCTCCAGATGGCTGTTACCTATTTTATTAGCTAATCAAGGCAAAGAGAAGTTGGGACACTTGCTTTAGGTGTGATTTTGACAGGTAGTTTGGTTATTTGTCATGCCAGGGCACTGTGCCTGAAGAACAGCTAGACATGACATATATGACCCATGGGAAGGATCTTTCCACGACTCATGTGCATCTGGCATGGTCTCAGGAATGCCATGAGTAGCTACCTCCTCACAGTCTAACAGCCAGAGAGGACCTGCACACCAGTCAGGTACTCATTCTTTTTAGTTGTCCTCACTTCTGGACACTGTGAGAGAGAAATCAGGAATATCTTCAAAACTATAGGAAGGGATTCATTTTCAAGTGTTAATAATGTGAAACTCCTGAGAAATATGTTCACTCTGGGAGAATCCTGCTAGAGATTAAACACTTTTTGGTCAAATTAACATAATTATCCCCAAAGTTAGAACAGAAAAAGATTCTGCTTTTGGCATTCATTAATAGTGCATCTCAGACTAAATGTGAAATATTTTCATACATTTGTGTTTGGGTTGTTATCAATGAAAAGGAGAATTGCTGGTTTGATATAAAGGGGAAGGTGAAGCCCCGCATAGTGGCTCCTGCCTATAATCCTAGAACTCTGGAGGTGGAAGCAGGAGAATTGTCATGAATTTTAGGGTATCTTGGGCTACATAATAATTTCCAGGATAGCATAGAAAAAGATTCCTTATCTCAAAACAACACTCTAGAAACAAAACAACAACAAAAGATGAGTGAAAGAGGGATGGACAGAGGGACAGATAGAAGGCAAGCGAAGTGCTTTTCCTTAGAATGAACCATTGTGGACCAAAATAAAATGTCTGTGGTCAACTGAAACATTTTGGGACTTGTTGATGACTGTTCTATTTTGTTACATAAATCATTCTGCCCTTCACAGGTTACACACTGAATTCAGATCACCATCAGAAACTTTCTGAGGTCTGAGAGGGGTATGTTCAGGATATCATTCAAAACCTGAACATTTGAGGCTGATGAAGTGGCTCAGGGGATGAAGGTGCTTGCCATAAAGCCTGATGATCTCAGTTCGATATCCAGGACCCCGAGGATAGAGGGAGAACACCAGCTCCCAGGATTTGTCTTCTGGCTGCTACATGAATGCTGTGACACGTTGACCTACCCCCTTACCCCACACACAAAGGAATAAGTGCATGTAGTAAATTATTTAAATCTTGGAGTAAGTTTACCACCACCATCTCTAATTTTTCTTTTGAGACATTTAGCCATTGCCCGGACCAGTCATGGCAGCTGCTCTCTGGTATATACCATACGTGTGAATTCCAGGATGAAGTTGCTCTAAAGTTTTAAAGGAGGAAAGTGGGAAAGTTGTATATATA
>JADRCD010232949.1:0-12337 GCA_019843815.1 Montemys delectorum
TATCTTGTTTTCTCCATCTATGGTAATTGAGAGTTTTGCTGGATATAGTAGCCTGGGCTGGCATTTGTGTTCTTGTAGGGTCTGTATGACATCTGCCCAAGATCTTCTAGCTTTCATAGTCTCTGGTGAGAAGTCTGGTGTAATTCTGATAGGCCTGCCTTTATATGTTACTTGACTTTTTTCCCTTACTGCTTTTAGTATTCTTTCTTTGTTTCATGCATTTGCTGTTTTGACTATTATGTGGCGGGAGGAATTTCTTTTCTGGTCCAGTCTTTTTGGAGTTCTATAGGCTTCTTATATGTTCATGGGCATCTCTTTCTTTAGGTTAGGGAAGTTTTCTTCTATAATTTTGTTGAAGATATTTACTGGCCCTTTAGGTTGGAGGTCTTCACTCTCTTCTATACCTATTACCCTTAGGTTTGGTCTTCTCATTGTGTCCTGGGTTTCCTGGATGTTGTGGGTTAAGGTCGTTTTGCATTTTGCATTTTCTTTGACTGTTCTGTCAATGTTGTCTATGTTATCTTCTGCCCCTGAGATTCTCTCTTCTATCTCTTGTATTCTGTTGGTGATGCATGCATCTATGTTTCCTGACTTCTTTCCTAAGATTTCTAACTCCAGAGTTGTCTCTTTTTGTGATTTCTTTATTGTTTCTACTTCCATTTTTAGGTCCTTGATGGTTTTACTCAGTTCCTTCACCTGTTTGTTTGTGTTTTCCTGCAATTCCTTAAGGGATTTTTGAGTTTGCTCTTTAAGTGCTTCTACTTATTTACTTGTGATCTCCTGTAATACTTTATGGGATTTTTTTGTTTCCTCTTTAAGGGCTTGTACCTCTTTACCTGTGTTCTCCTGTATTTCTTTAAGGGAGTTATTCATGTCCTTCTTAAGTTCCTCTATCAGCATTGTGAGATATGATTTTAGATCCAAATCTTGCTTTTCCGGTGTTTTGGGATATCCAGGACTTGCTGCAGTGAGAGTACTAGGTTCTGATGAAGCCAAGCAGTCTTGGTTTCTGTTGGTAGGATTCTTGCGTTTGCCTTTCACCATCTCTTGATCTCTGATGTTAGATGTTCTTGGTGTCTCTGACTAGAGCTTGTCCTGTCCCTGCTGCTCTGTGACTCCCCTGTGACTCCCCTTTGACTCGTGGGGCCTGTGTCTTCAGGCTGGTCCTGCCTTAGAAAGTCACTGGAGAGAAAATGGCGGATCTCTCCTGAGTCTCTGGGTTAAGCACTCCCTGGAGACAGGTCCTCCACTTGCAGGGAAGGGGCAGAGAAGGTCACTGATCCACCTCTGTCACTCAGAAGCTGAGAGGATCCTGTAAACACTCATTCTTATACCTACATTACCTCTCAACAAAGAAGCTTCCTTTGCTACAGATGCAGACTCCTACAGAGACCTGCAAGTGTCAAGACAGCGAATTAGTGACCTGGGGGTGCAAAACCCAACCTGATACATCTGCAATGCAACCTACCCCCAGGGCTCAGGGAAAATCACAGAAGAGAGGACTGAAATATTTCCAGATCCAAAGGCCCAAGACACCTGATGGGAGACAGCATCCTCTAAGCAGGACAGGAAAAATACACCCATGGAATTTCAACAATATGGCTGTCTGAACGAGAGCAGCAGATGACAATATCAGTTGTCAGGTGTTTTCCTTTTTTCCTAAGTATTTAAGCAGTGATGCAAGCCATGCCGGATGGACTGCTTCCTCTACACAGATCTGTGTGTAGAGGTCTGCTTATCTCCTGGAGGTAAGTTCCTAGAGGTAGAACAACCCACTGAAAACACCCCCTCGAAGTTTGTTCAACGTGTTGTGTTGCCGGAGGATGTGCCTTCGCACAATCCCAGCAGCCACCCGTAGGGTTCAGATGTCTTAGCCAATGAGCATACCTTAAGAAAAGGACAGCTAGTGTTGGAGGGCTGGGCATATCTGGGGTGGGGGAGGGTGGACAGAAAGCAGAGACCAGACTGTCTTTCTTCCAAGGGATCCCAGAGCCATGAAAATCTCTGAGAAGATTATGACTTGGCAGAGGAAGCAGGAAGGATGGAGCAAGGGGAGAGAAACAGAGAAGGCATTTGGGCCTCGGGCCAGGTGAGGGAAGAGGATGGGGCACTGAGATCGGGGGACAGGAGGGCGGAGGATGGGAAAGAGGACCTGAGAAAGATGAGGCAAAGGGCACTCAGGTCTCTGGGGGAGTAACTAGAGAAGAGGCTAAGACTTGAAGGCTAAAGCTGTCGACAGAACTGCAGAGACCAACAGGAGGGAATTTTCTGCGAAAGCCTAGCTTGTTTTTTGCCTACACAGCCTGAATGTCCTTACTCAGTGCTGCCTGTCAGATCTTTTGTTTAGGATTGAGCTGGACTCCTGGCAGGTTTAAGATAAAGCCTTCGACCCCAGGACTGTAGGTGTGGAAGGAGGGAAGAGGCATGGGAAAAGAAGGGAGAGAGCCCTGGCCAGTACCAAAGCTCAAACTGCAGCAAGAGAACTCAACTGATAAAGCACTTACCTTGCAGATGCAAGATTCTGGGTTTGATTCCCACAACCCACATAAAATAATTGCCGGGTACAGTAGCCCACACTTGTAATCCCAGAGCTGAGGAGGCAGAAGTTGGCAAATCCCTTGGGCTCTTTAGTCAGCAGTCCAACCTGCTTGGAGACCTCCAGGTTGAATGAGAAACCCTGCCTCAAAAAAAACCAAAGTGGCTGATGCCTGATACAATATACCATGGTTGTTCTCTGGCCTCCAGACAATCATGCATGCATGGGCATCCACATCCATACACACTCATGCACATACATGTGCACACACAGATGAGAGGCAGGAATCAAAAGAGCTAAGCAAGATGACTGAGAGAGAGCCAATGGTAAGAGGAAGACAGTGGAACATTCCATACAACAGGAGAAATAATAATAATAAACATAAAAATAACAAGATTAACACCAATAAATAATAATTAATAACAACAATAAATAATAGAATAACAATAACAACAGTGATAGTAATATTAATAATAATTAATAACAACAATAAATAATTTTTTAGTATAGAATAGAGTTTATTCATGGCATGGGGAGAGGAGTTAAGAGGGTAGTAGGGGCAGAGAAAGGCAGAGAGAGAGAGAGAGAGAGAGAGAGAGTAGAGAAGTAGAAAAGTAGAGGAGTAGAGGCTTGCCATGAGCACGTGGAGAAAGAAGGGGGAAGAGAATGGGGAGAGGGGGGAAGGGAAACAGAGAAAGAGCAAGAGAGAAACAGGAGACCAAGAGAAATAATAATAATTAATAACAACAATAAATAATGACAATAAATAAGTAGTAATGACAAGTAATAATAATAATAATAATAATAATAATAATAATAATAATAATAATAATAAAACCCAAACTGGGACAGTGTATTGTCAATGGTACAGATGTCTCCCCACCAAGATGTTTCCCTTAGAATAAAAAAGCAGAATCCTCCAGCCTGCAGTGTGGGTATAGGAAGCTCACTCTGAACTTTTTCTAAGGAGAGACTTAGAAAGTGTGAGTTCATTAGGCTCTGGACAGTGGCAAGTGTGCGTACTAGACAGACCAACCAGAACAATTTCCAACCAAATCCTGCTTTGGCCTGCTTATGCCTGAGCAGAGAGGCAGCCGTTTTGTGCATGTTGGTGAGGAGTGCCCAGACACAGAAAAGAGGATGAACAACTTATTCTCTGCTGCAAGGAGTGGTACAGGGCAGCCCATGGACTTTTTTTTTTTTTTTTTTTTTTGTAACATTCTGATCCAGAATAAGAACGATGTCATTCATACTCTATGTCATGGGAATGTAGGGTCTGATACCTCCCCCTTTAATTTACCAACAAAAAAGTGAAGGTCTTTGATAGGCTGTAAATTCCCCCTCCCTCCTGAACATGACACCTGAGTTAGAAAAGAAGTATTCTCCCAGAGAAGATGGGTGTTGAGCTGCAGTGACTACGCCTCCCTTCTCTCTGGAGGCAGTTCATTCTCTGTCCCACCCCAGCCTCAGAAGGTGGAGCCTTTCCCCAAATCCCTGGGCTCTGCTTTGCATGCTCCATGGCCCAACTGCGAGCACACACCAGGTGGAACAAAATGGTGGCAATTGATGGTAAATGGACTGAGCTGGCCCCCACATCCCTCCCCTCCCCTTTATTACCATGGAGGCACCAGTGAATCAAACCCAGGGATCAGGAAATAGGTATCTAAGGACCGTCTGGTGGACACAGGTGCTTAGACAGCCAATGTACCAATGAAATCCTTCAGTTCGCTGAGGGCAAGATGGAAAGCCTGAACTCAGGTACAAACGAAGGCTTTGTGCTTGGGACCGCAACCTTGTCTTGTATCTGTCCCCTAGGAGTGATGTCATCTTGATTCCATGTGACCTAAGCCTCCTTCTTTCCCATCTCTACTCTTGGTTTTTTTTTTTGGGGGGGGGGGAAGAGATAATTGTTTTTATTGTATGCATTTGAATGTTTTGCCCGTGTGTATGTATGTGCCCTGCATGTGCACCTGATAACCTGTCGAGACCAGAAGAGGGTGCTGGATCGCCTGGAACTTGAGTGCCTAACAGTCAAAAGTTACTGCGTGGTTGCTGGGAACCGAACCAGGTCTTCTGTAAGAGCAGTAAGTGCTCTTAACTGCTGAGCCATCTCTCTGGCCACTACTTCTGATTTTCTTACCTATCTATAAACTTCAAAGATAAGCAGCTGCGTACTCGATGCAGATGGCACGGGGCCAGAAGGGCATTCCACAGATGAGTTCGTCACCACTTCTCTCTTAACTACTTCGGAAAATGGGCAATAGAGCCTAAGTACTATCAGAGGATGTCTCACCACTCCCTCTCTTCCAGGCAAACGGTGAACAAACATATCCTCCTAATTTAGAGGCAGAAGCAACTTCTTGAAAAAGGTAGAATCAAGAAAGCTGGACAGAGAAAGAGAAGAGAGCAAACAGACTGTGTGGTTTAGTCTTCGCACTTGGCTTTCTGAGCAACAGGAAGTCAAGAGTCACTTATTAACTGGAGTGTGTCATAGCCCAACACACCTAGGGAGCGTAGCTCCCCTCAACCAACTGCCATCAAGCATACACACGGAAAGAAAGGAAGAAAGGAACGCCTACCTTTCCATGCAAATATGTTCCTCCTTAGATGTTTTGAATCGGTCATTTGAATGGTTCCAATTCTAGTTGCTCACTGTGAGTGTTGTAATCATATAGCATGGCTGGTGATGTTTGGGGACTGGGTTAGTCTTCTGCTCTGCACTACGGGTATTGCTTTGTTAGTTCAGAAATACTCGAAGTTGAGAGCAGAATACTTGCAGTCAATGGCCAAGAAGCCAGCAAAGCTTGTGACTTTTAGAAAGGACTCAAAGCCTTCTGGCAAATAGAAATATAAAGCTTTACTGTAGTGGAAACCTGAGACCATCCTCAACAAGCCTTCCTTTTTCTTCTCTTGTGTGGCACCCAAGGAATAAAATGGAGATTGATGCCAGTCAGCCTTGAGACTGAACCAGTCAGAGGTCAGATGCCTCACTTCCTTCCTCAACAACTGGCAGGGGCTAATTAAATCTAAGCCAATCAACTAACATGCAGTATTTTCTCATCTGACTCCCATGGGAACGTTTGCTAGGGCTTCCGAGAAAGCGGGAGAGAGTTTCAGAATTTGTTGGGGGAAAGCCAACACAACCAACCTCCTTGTCTGTGACTGGAAGATAACAAGATTGTTCAAGCCATTTTGCCACCGGCCTGGAGACAAAGGCAGCAGAGCAATGTGACAAAATAAGAACCTTGATGACTTAATTAACTACACATAAGATCAAACCATCCTTGAATTCCAGGCAATCCTTTTTTCCTCCACTGGAGTGAGCCAATCGATCTCTGATGTTAAGTTGATGTGAGATAGATTGTCATTTTGCTCATTTATTTTTTTCGAACTTGCACTGTAGATCATGCTGGCCTCAAACTCACAGATACCCACCTGCTTACCTTCCCTAGTCCTGAGATTAGAGGCATATGCCACTGCTACCACCACCTGCCTATTGATTAATTTTTTAAATTTACTGTTATTGTGTGCATGTACATACATGCACTGGGTGCAGGTCAAGGTCTGAGGATAAGTTGTGGGTGTGGGTATACATGCACTGGGGGGAGGGTGGGGGCATGTGTGCCACAGCATGGGTACATGTGGAGGTTCGAAGATAAGTTAGTGGTGTTGACTTTACTTCTGCCTTTATATAGACTTGGGGATCAAACTCAGGTCTTGAGTTTGCACAGCAAGAGTCTCCCAGAGCCATCTTGCCAGCCCTTAACTGATTTTAAAATACAGAGTTCTAACAAATTGCTTTTTATTTAAAAGAACAGAAGATTCTAAATAGCATATACGCTTAACCTGTCAGTGACACCGCGAGTTTACTTACAGTGATCAGTAAAGGTTGTGAGACCCTCTCTGGAGTTGGACTTGTTAGGGAGTCCATCAAACTGTCCTATCACAATAGCTTCCAAGAATCACTGTTGGAGGGCAACACCGGGAGTGTGCTGAGTACAGGTGATACTGTGCTCTGGAGCAACGTGCTGGGTCTGGAGCATTGTTTTCCAAGCAGAATCTGACAACGCACACTCAATAGATCATTAGCGCCTCAAATACAAAGTTCACTGCTTCTTTTGAATCCACGTCCTAAATAATGCTCATACATGAATGGGTCTGATAGTACAGGCCTGAAATTCCAGCTACTCAGGAGGCTGAGGCAAAAGGATCACAAGTTCAAGGCCCGCCTGGGTAACTTAGTGTATTAAATTATCTCAGACCTAAAAGAGTCAAAAAGAGGCCTGAGGATGTAGCTCAGAGGCACAGCACATGCTTAGTATGTGTGAGACCCTAAATTTAAGCCTCAGTAAAACACAGGCATGCATGGCAAGGTGTGGTGGTGCGTGCCTTTAATCCCAGCACTTGGGAAGCAGAAGCAGGTTGGCAGGTGGGTTCCTAAGTTCGAGGCTAGCCTGGTCTACAGAGTGAGTTCCAGAACAGCTAGGCCTCCAAAAAATACCCTTTCTTGAAAACCCATATAAACCATATATCTATATAGAGATATGTATATATATATATATACATATATATATATACACACATATATACATATATACATATATATTTCTCCTACATACCTCCTTTTAGCCAACCATGTTGTTCCTCAACTACCTATGCTGATTTCATCTAACACAAGTTGTTATAATAACCTACAATTGACAAATAGAGCTCTCTACTTCCAAAAATCACACTTTTCACGCTCACTCTTTTAGCTGAGAAATCCATATACAAGTATGCTGCCCTTTGCTTTAAACAGTCCCATGGTTCCTTTTGGCCTGGGATAAAATCCAAATTCCCTCCATATTTTACCCCATCCCCCGTAGTGATTTCCTATACAACTGTCTCCTTAGCAACTGTTCTGAGGATTAGCCCAATCCCAACTGAGCCAGAATCACAGGGCTTCCGAGGGAGATGGCCATGCCAGAATGTGAGCCAGCCCTATGGTCAGCCTTGGTCCTGAGTGGATGCTGGATCATAATTGGGGCGGTAAACCCTTCATCTGCTGTCCTCTGCCATGGTGAACCCAGGTGTGGCTCCCATTCCAGTGCCCTGCCCATCACTCTTGCTAGATAGGAAGGAGCCGATTGTGAGGCAGAAGGATAGACCCAAAAACCCCACGGAGCAGTAGGGAATACAATCAGACCAGGGTCTCCTTATTCTGGAGCTAAGCATCTACTCTCAGTTCTCTGCAGGAAAGTCATCCTCCCTCATTCAGAGGCCTCATTGGACCCCATGAGTCTGTCAAATGCGCCTCTTTTCAGGCTCCCTTTGTATGTATATCAACCAGTAGCCATCTTCTGTGCGTGCAACTAAAGACCTTAAGTATGCACTTTTTGTTTGACAAGTGAATAACTGACTTGGCAGCAAGTTTTCCTTTCTAACAGCCTAGTCCAGGGCAACGACAATAGGCCATGCCAGTAAACGTGTTTTGCAAATAGGAACGTAGAAATTATCCTCAGTACTTCATATCTCTCTATCTGCTTCTGTGATTTCATGTCTTAAATAGCATCACTCTGGGGCGGGTGACAGAGGCCTGTAATCTTACCAATTTCATGGGCTGAGGCAGGAGGATTGCCAGTTTAGGGCCATTTGCCTGACTCTTGGTTCAAACTTCATTATCAGCTCTCACCTCCCCTCTGCCTCCCGAAAGCATCCTCTCTTTGGGAACAGCATATGGTATCACAGCAAAAAGCAGATGTTCAGTCACACCTGGGCTAGCTCATTCAATTCTCCAGGACTATGTGCGGTCGAGCTTTTATTAAAACCACTTCCCTACTTATGGGTGAGTGTGCTGAGGCAGTGAGTGAGACACAAGGCATGTCGCCCAAGGTTGGTCAAGTCTTCCTAGAGTTCACCAGGATCCATCCCCTGTGTCCTAACAGTTTTCCTTATGGCCTTCCCATCAGGTCTCCTGACCTGCTTGGCCCTATGCTTGGGTTTAAGCTTCAGAATGTGAACACGGATTTGAATTCTCTGCTCATTAATTGCCTCAGCTGAGTCAAAAGAAAACCACCAAAGCCCCACATAGATAGATGGGTGATAATCCCAGTCTATGCCAGAATCAAACACCTCACAGGCTTGGCCACCAGCAAAGGGCAACTATCTGGACTGGGAGCATCTTTTGATTAAGAATGTTACTTCTTCCAACATCACCATCTTCCTCCTTCCAAGCCCCAAGGGTGATTTTAAGAGCTGCCCCTGAAGATCAGGCCAGCGAAGGGACCTAGGGGCAGGTAGCAAAGGGTTAAGGCAGCAGCTGGCAGAGCGTGCAGTGGAGCTGGGCTGAGACTGTTCCCACTGGCGACCAAGTCAGCTGTCATCAGAGAACAAAGACCCCCCCAGAGCCTCTCGTTCACTGTTCACTCCGGTGTCACACCCGGGAAGCCCGGAGAACTCCTTGATTAGGATTTCTGAGTCAGCCCCACTCAGAATAAAGCTGAGGAACAATGGCTGCCACATTCACAGAGCCTGCAGCCCCTATGCCGCCCCCTCCCACAGGGCCTCCAAGGCCACTTCACCTCCATCCGGAGGACAATCAGATCTGGTCCAAAGCCTCCGGTCTGCTGGAGCAGTATCCGGAGAGCCCCAGGAGCCAATGGGGGACCTGGCTACACAGGGCTCTGGTTATTATTGTGTTAGTAAGTAGCAAAGAACAAAAATGGATCCAACGCGGAGCCTGGAAGGGCCAAATTCAGGGTTTGAGAGGTCAGAGTTTGCTGTTGTTGCACTCTGAGCAAGTCTATGCTTAGAGTTTTGCACAGGGCTCATGGAAACCCCACCCTCGACCACCAGTGTCCAGCCTGGGGATCCTTTCAGAGAGTGGATGAGGCTGCCGTGGCCCTGGAGCCCTGGAGCCCTGCAAGACCACTCAGTGTGGGAGCTTTTTTCTTCCGGGTCAAGCCTATCGAATGATAGAGCGCTGTGGCTGCTTCCAAAGCATCCTGGATTCCAAGGCTTGACTTTACCTCTGTAGAGGAGACTTTGTATCTAAACCACAGCTGGCCTCTTAGGAGCTGAACCCAGACTCCCAAAAGCTAGAAGGTCACCACTTCATTCTGCTCTTGTGCAATGTTGGTATCTGGCTTTTAAGGGTGACTTCGATGGCTGGCAGGTGAGCCAGGTGGGTGATGCATGCTGTGACCTGAGCACACAGAAGGCCAGGACAGAAAGACCCAGAATTTGCCACAAATTTTTGGGACATAGGAGGTTCAAGGTCAACTGGGCTTACAGGGTGAGACTCTGTCAAAAAAAAAAAAAAAAGTGGGGGTGAGGGAAAAGAAAGAAGAAAGAAAAAGAGAAAGGATGAAGAAAAAAGGAAGGAAGGGAAGGAGGAAGGAAGGGAAGGAAAGAAGGAAGGGAGGGAAGAGAGTGAGGGAGGGAGGGAAGGAGGGTAAGTGGAAAGAGGAAGGAAAGGAGGGAGAGAAGGGGAGGGAGGGAGGGGGAAGGAGGGAAGAAGGGAGGGAGAAAGGAAGAACAACAGAGGAATGGGGGATGAAGAAAAGCAAGGGAAAGGAAGGATGGAAAGGGAAGACAAGGAAAGAGAACAAGACAGGAGAGGAGGGAGGGAGGAAGAAAGACAGAAGGAAGACAGAATAATGAGACCTAAAGAAGAGAGGCAAGGAGGGCTGGAAGGATGAATGGCATGTCATCCTCAAAGCCCTGGGTCCACATTACCCTGCAAGAGGTCAGCTCAGCTTCTCAGCTGGCGAAAAGCATTTACGCTGACATCTCCAGGTACCAGGACACCAAACCACCAATGGGCCTTGACTATGGGTAGGAAGTGAAGCTGTGCAGAGGGGCCAGAGGCTGAAGATGTGTACGAACCTGGGCAGTGGGAGCACATGAAAGCCGAAAGCAAGAAGGAGCCACAGAATGAAGAGGACTGAGTGCTGAAGGCCTGCTCTCCATCATGCCATGGTGCAATGAAGGGCACAGAATTAAAGGATGGGCACTGGACAAGGGACAGTGTGGTTTCGAATGAGATCTCAGCCCCCTCTCTCTCCCCCTCCCCATCCCTTCTACTTTCCTTCCCCTTCCCTTCCCCCCCCCCCCCCCCCCCTCCCCTCCCCCTCTCTCTTCTCCCCTCTTTCTCCTCTCCCCACTTTCTCTCCCCTTCTCCCCTCCCCCTCCCCTCCCTTTTCCCCTCCTCTCCCTTTCCCTAGTTTGTGTGTGTGTGTGTGTGCGTGTGTGTGTGTGTGTGTGTGTGTGTGTGTGTGTGTGTGTGTGTGTGTATGTGTGTGTGACAGTGTGCATCACATTTAGTGGCCAGAGACAATTTCAGGTATCATTCCTGTTATCCACTTTGTCTCTGAGACAAACTCTGTAGTTTGGAAACCATCACTTACTGAGCTGGCTGGCCCAAGGATCTGTTTCTGCCTCCCTAGCGCTGGGAGCCACACCATACATTTGGTTTTGGTTTTGTTTGTTTTCTACCTGGGTTCTGGGAATCTTTACCTACAAAACAAGGATGTGCTTTTTCACAAGGCCAGTGTGAGAATCCAGTGAATGTGTGCATGTAGATTCTAGCTAAAGGAACCTTGAGATAACTGTAATGACTGCAGGGTGGACCCGCTAGAACAAAGGGACAGTTGACAGGCACAATGGGTCAACAGGTCACTGCTGGACACAGCCAGGGAGGGCTCAGCAGTATGCACTGCTGGGGCTATTGAAAACGCCAGAATACAAGACAGAAAAAAAAAAAATCAATCCCAAGTAATCACTTGTGACTTTAAAGTCTTTTAAGGAACAAGAGGAACTGATTAGCTTGGGGGCAACAGGAAAGAGGAAAATATCCAGGAAGGGTGGACACAGGGTCGGGTCTTCTTCCAACATGCTGAATCAGCCATTGGACGTCAGCGGCAGATGCCCCTCCCCTCTGCACCCAGCTCAGGACATAGGATGTCCATCGGCAAACTGTGCAGCCCTTCACACCAGTTTCTACTGTTGCTCTCTTCTGTCCTTTCTTACTCTAGTTCCTCCCTCCTCCCTTACTCATGGCCCCCAGTGATTCCATACTTCTTCCTTTGCTCAACTGAGCTCCACAAAACTGCTCTCCCAAGATTCATTACTTACCGGTGTCATGCAACAGGCAGGGGTTGACAATTTGGTGCTTGTGTCCCTGAGGATCATAATGCACTACAAGAAAAATACATTCATTAGATGATCTACCCCACAGTGTCCTTTAAAAGTCAATTAGACCAGTGGGTTCAGTCAGTGCTGTTGGAGCTCTGTCTTGATTTTAAGTACAGGGTCAGTCACCTGGTCTTTGTCCTAAGGACACAAATCTGGGCCATCCAAGTTATCTGCTCCTCCAAGGGATCAGAAGAGACTTGAGCACAGCTTTTACTGGGTCCCTCCTATATACACACTCATCCAGAGGGAGCACAGAGCCCTCCAGACGGGCACCTCGTGGCTCAGGGTACAGGTGGGTATCAGCCAGCTCCAGACATGGGAGGCCCAAACCCTAGCTTTTGTTTCTCTTGCTTGCTTGCTGTTTGACCCCCGGACAGCTGCTATGTTCCAGCTCTGTCCCCGTCTCTCTTTTGAGAAGCAGAGAGAGGCTTCTTCCAGCTCTCACATCTGAGGATTCAAACACATGCAAGCCTCGTTGGCTCTGAAGATTGCTTCAGGTTTTTACAAAATCTTACATACGTGTTTGGCTTGTGTGCTTTCGACACACCAAATTGATACATTTGTGTGGGCATACACATATGTAGATAGATGTGTGTGTGTGTGTGTGTGTGTGTGTGTGTGTGTGTG
>JADRCD010232950.1:23579-37443 GCA_019843815.1 Montemys delectorum
AGTCACTAAAGCACAGTGTCTAGGATTTGGCTGGCTGTGGATGGCTCCTCTATGTATAGATATAAGAAAAGCAAACAAACGACAAGTTACATTGGCAAAGAGGGTCTGCAAAGTGACAGTCCCTTTTGGATGAATTCTTTAGTTCAGTGGTAGAGCATTTGACTGTCATGGATGAGGGGCTGGGTTCTATTGACAGTATTGTAAAAATAATAAAATAGAATATGTATCTGCAAACACAAATGTGTATGTGTGTATGTATGTATGTATGTATGTATGTATGTATTATATGTGTACACAGACTACACTTACACATGCATATACATACACTTATATACTTTTTTTAATAGAGGAACTCGTGTAGCCCAGGCAGGCCTCTAACTCACTCTGTATGCGTAGATGACCTTGAACTTCTAATTTCCTGCATCTATCTGCCAGTATTGGTATTTTCAGATATGAGCCACCCAGATGTTTTTTTCTGTGGCGCTAGTTCAGCCTGATTCTGTCATGCTAGGTAAGCACTCTACCAACTGAACTACATCTGCATCCCATATACAGTTATTTAAAGATAGACAGACTGACACAGGAGGGTGGTTCTTATACCATTTTGAGGTTTCTGGGGAGTGAGAAGAAAGGACTTCAGGGATTTGGGTGTGTGTTGAGTACCTCTTACAGGTACACGGCCATGTCTCTGAGACATGGGCTGTGGTCGCCACCTGGTGGTCAGCTCTAAGCATTTTTACAGCATGCTCTCTTGGATACAAAGCAAGTTTTAGTTCATCAAGAACACAGAAGTGGGGTGTGGGAAGAGACAGATGGTTCAGTGGTTAGGACCTGAGTTTGGTTCCCATCACCAATGTCAGGTTCTTCCTGTAACTCCTGCTCTAAGGAGATCAGATGCCTCTGGCATCTATGGACACACACACACACACACACACACACACACACACACAAACACTCATATACACAATTAAAAATAAAATAATCTTGCAGAAGCCCTGGGCTCTGTTCCCAGCACTAACACAGTGGATTACAGCTATCCAAATTTCTAGTTCCAAGGGATCTGACCCCCTCTCTTCTAACATCCTAGGGCACATACATGGTGTACATATATGTACACGCAGATAAAGTCATGCACATAAAAGAAATAACCCTAAATAAAAATTAAAAAGAATATGTACCCACAAACTTACAATGTTTTGACTTACATATGTACCTACAAACTTACAATGTTTTGACTTACATATGTACCCACAAGCTTACAATGTTTTGACTTACATATGTGCCCACAAACTTACATTTCTGAAATATACCCACAAAAACTTACAATGGTTTAATTAAGGGTTAAAAAAACAAAAACAAACAAACAAAAACTGACTATGGTACGGAAACCGTTTTGATCTTTTCCCAGGCTAGCCATATGTGGTAAGATACTCTCTCAGCCCAGCTCCCGTGACAATGACAGGAAACAACTGAGACTCTCCAGTGTCTTGGGTTGCTAAGCTGGGATGTTCATTAGGTCAGGTATGTTACTGCATGTTCAACTGTATGTTTGTGGTATAAAAAGGTCCCTTGGGAAAGAGCCCCACTGTAGGTTAAAGGGCAGCTCTATGAGCTCCCATGAAATACAGATCAACGCTGCTTTCCCCAGTAGCTTACAGTCAGTCTCCCAGTAGGAAGATCGGACATGAAGTGGGTGTGGCGGAATCACAGAAAGAATTAGGATTTGGAACTCACATTGAGATTTGGATTTCGATTCCATTCTCATTCAGCAAATGGCAAGTCTCCTGGGTCCTAACGCAGTGGTTCTCAATCGTCCTAAGGCTTCGGCCCTTTAATACAGTTCCTTATGTTACAGTGACCCCCAAACATATAGTTGCTCATTCATGACGGCAATTTTGCTACTGTTATGAATCATAATGTAAATATCTGCGTTTTCAACAGTTTTAGGCGACCCCTGTGGAAGGGTTGTTTGACATCAAAGAGGCCATGACCCACACGCTGAGAAACACTGTTTGAACTCTGCAGCTGTCTGGCAAACTTTCTGGACAACAGAAGTGGTCCGTGTCTGCAAGGTCTACTGTACAGCAGCCACTAGTCCTGTGTGGCTGATAACACCTGCCGTGTGGCTGCCATGGCTGCTTTTCACTGATTTGCTCAGATTGAAAGGGCGGAGGAGACAACTCTGTTAGTAAAGTGCTTGCCTTGAAAGCTTCAGGATCTGAGTTTAATCCCCAGTACCAACATTAAAAGTCTGAGTGTGCTGTCCCACACTTGTGATCCCAGTGCTGGGGAGGCAGAGACAGGGAGATTCCTGGAGCCTGCTGTCCAGCCAGCCTAATCTAACTTGGTAGGCTTGGGTACCAATGAGAGACCCTTATCTCAAAAGCTAAAGTGGATAGCTCTGAGGAACGTCATCCAAGATTCTGAACTTCAGAAATGTGTAAACATGTACCTTTGAGTGTGCGTGCAGCACATCACACAGACTCTTTCTCTGTCTCTGTCTCTGTCTCTGTCTCTGTCTCTCTGTCTCTGTCTCTGTCTCTGTCTCTGTCTCTGTCTCTCTCTCTCTCTCTCTCTCTCTCTCTCTCTTTCTCTCAAGTTGTCAACTATAGCTAACATATTCTATTCTGGACAATATGATTCTGAAGGATCCATTTCCTCATCTGTACATCTCTACCTGTGAGGTTTTGTGACAGCTGATTTGGGACCACTAGAAGGAGTTTCCGCCACTGTTCATGAGTTATAGCAGGCAGTCAAGAACTGTGCCTTGGGTCAATACACCTGATGGAAACAGTAAACTTTCCCACCGATGCCCCTCCACCCAGTACTAAAAAGTTTTCATTAATCTTCTGCTGTGACTTCAAAAGGAAAAACAAGGAATATGCATGAGCCCCACAAGTCTGCTCCTCTTAAAAACACTCTGTTTGGAATGAATCAGGGTGGTGTTCTGTGTTTACCCCCCTCTTTCTGAGATGGGAGACTGTATCAGCTTGTGGTGAGAAAGTCCTCCCAGTCAATGAATAATCAAAGGCAAAGCCAAGCAGATGATAAATCTTGGCCTCCCTCCCATGAAGCCACCCACTAAGCAGAGCTGAGTAAATCTGTTCGGGCTTAGCATATTTTTCAGGGTAATTGGTTGCAGTTCTCTCTAGTTCTTTGATTGGCTAACTTTGTCCTGGGCCTATTCCAAGCTAATAAAACAGAGAGTGAAGTAAGTTTCTGATTTCGGCTTTAAGTTTCAGGGAGGGACCTCGAAGCATTAGTTTTGACAATGCTGGGAAGGAAAATAATGTTCGTTCATGTTTCTCCATTCTGGATCCTGGCAACATCTGGGCTTCTGTAATCTCCCCAAATGGTTTCCTTCTCCTGGGAGAGGGCTGCAGGTGACTTGGAGGGAACATCACAAAGTGCCGCGCAATTACAGTAATTATGGCTCTGTGGTGTAGGTTGGGAGTTTTCAAGCCATAGAGCTCAGAAGCTATGAATATCAACAAGAGGCAGACTCCAGAAGCTGCAAACTACATGGAATCAGAAGATATGAGTTTGGATGCTAGTTTCATCAACTGTCTTCTGAGGGACCTTGGGCAAGATCTTGACCTCACTGTGCTTCTGTCTTCTGCCAGTAAAATGAATGCACTGCTGCCCTTCTCAGCAGTTACTGGGAGAATAAAGACAGTAAGACCCTTAAGAGATGACACACGGTGCCTGGCATGTCATAAAAACCTCAAAGGCATGGTTAGACTCTCGATACCCTTTCTGTGTATGCTCGGTGGGGGGGAAGGGGTGGCTTGACATAGCACCTTTGTGTTCCCTACAAGTATGGGTTGAATTTTGTTGTGTTTTGTGTGTGTGTGTGTGTGTGTGTGTGTGTGTGTGTGTCCTCAAATTCAAGTCAAAGTTCTCACTTCCAGGAGCTCAGAATGTGGCTGTGTTTAGAATTAGGGTCTTTTCAATTAAAAATGAGGCCACCAGGATGGCCTGGGTCCAACATATTAAACTACTGTATTTCCTCTATCTGATTAGTTTTGGTTCCATTCGTTTGCTTGTTTGTCTAGAGTAGGGAAGGATAGGGTTTCTCTCTCCTCACAATTCCATATAATAGCTCCTGATTCAAAGCAACGAGGGCAAGAACTCAAGCTGGGCTGGAACCTGCAGGCAGGAATTGATTCAGGGCCATGGAGGGATGCTGCTTATTGGCTTGCTCCTCATAGCTCACTCAGTGTACCTTCTAATAGAACCCAGGGCCACCAGCCCAAGGGAAGGCATCGCCCACTATGTGCTGGGTCCTCCCCCATCAATCAATTATCTTTTATCAATCAATTATCTTTCTTTTCTTTGGAGGCTATGAATTAAAGATTGGCATGTCCAAGGCTGGGTGTGACATCTCAGAGCAACTGGAATCCCGGTACCCAGAGCGGAAGCAGGAGGACTGTAGATTCTAAGGTAGATGGAGCTACATGGTTCAAGAAGAAGACGGGGAGGAGGAGGTAGAAGAGGAGGAGGGAAGGCACAGGGAGGAGGAGTGGGAGGAGGAGGAGGAGGAAGCATTATTCCCCACGTGTTAGGAACTATGCTGGAAGACAGGAGCCATCTGATGTTGCTGATGTTGAGGATTGCAATTAACTGAAGAAAACTGCCCAGCCGTGGGTCGAGATTCCTTCCTGCAGTCCATATCTAGTGTCTAGAAAATGTGTCCGCTTAAAGACTGGTGCTTTTGCTCTAGCTTTGGATGAACTGGAATGGCCAGAGCGAAGGCACTGGTTGACACCTTTTTTATTAAGGTCTTGAAAGTCAGCTTCCCTAAGTATCTCTTCTATTCCCCAAGTGTCTTGAGAGCACCACCACATTACCAACCTTCAGAGCACCTGCTTCTCAAGATCCCCACTGGCCCAAGGCCCCCTGTCTTAGTTATGGTTTCTGTTGCTGTGAAGGGACGCCATGACCATGGCAAGTCTTTATAAAGGAAAACATTTAGTTGGGGCTGGCTTACGGTTCAGAGGTATAGTCCATTATCATCGTGGCAGGAAGCTTGGTGGCACACAGGCCGACATGGTGCTGGAGATGTAGCTGAGAGTTCTGCCTCTAGATCCACAGGCAGCAGGGAGAGAGTGAGCCACTCCACATGGCTTGAGCTTCTGAGACTTACCCACCCCTGAGTCTACTGGGGCCATTTTCATTCAGACCACCACTTCCCCTGTTGAGATGGAGCACAGATGAATGAGCAAAGGCAAAAGATTTTTGAGTTGTCCTCACAGGAAGGGAAAGGCTGTGATCTAGGCAACTATGCCGCAAGGACAGATGGCTAGTGACTCTCTGAGTTCATGGATTCTCTAGCAATGCTTGTCACAGCAGTAATTGCTTCGGAGCTGCCCCTTTCACACCAACTGCCCGCATGACACTGCAGCCATGACTGAACCAGTGATGAGCACCTGACTCAGAGCAACTCCTCGCTAGGGCAGTCAGCAGGCTATGAGGTGGCCTCCTGTAGATGCTCTGTCTCACAGCTCTGATGGCTTAGCTAAGCTCTGCCAGGTTGTATTCGTCGACACTTTTGCTTTCTAGCTATTGGGAACAAGACAGACATGAGACTGGCAGTCATGAGTTCGACTGTGACATCAGTCATAAGATCCTGAGCAGTCTCAGAGAGGAGTAAACGACCTCTAGTCCAAACTGAATGTAAGCAGGGAAGAGGGGAAACATTCTGACCCACAAGCTAGGAGGAAGAGAGGGCAGAGAGTAAACAGTGTAGGTACAGCTGGACCCCAGAGCCTATGGGCCAATTCCATAGCTCAATAGACCTTTGTGCCCTTTACTGACTTGCTGTTCTTTCCTTTGTATCTTGTTGAATTCCTCAAAGGGCCCAAGAACTAAGTGACATTTAACACAGCTATACTGCCTCTGGCAATGTTTCTTTCCCTAAACATACCTGAAGTATTTCTGTGGCCTAGACTATTCTCTACTGCCCTTTTCCCTATACTACTCTTTGCCTATTAAATAATTACGTATATCTTAAGGTTGACTTAAAAAACAGTTCTTTTGTCTGTATAGGTGATTTGCTTGCATGTGTCTGTGTACTACATGCCTGCGGTGACCCCCAGATGCCTGGGGCATCAGATTGCCTGGAACTGGATTTATGAATGACTGTGAGTTATCAGGGGGGCACTGGGGATTGAACTCAGGTCCTCTGGAAGAGCAGCCAAGTGCTCTTAATCACTGAGCCATCTCTCCAGCCACTGTGAAGGTTAATTTTGATTGTCAACCTGATGCGATTTAGAAATTATCATGAAAACAAATCCCTGGGCATGTCTCTGAGGATCGTATAGATTTAGTTCATTGAGGAAGGAAGACTCGTTATGAGTTGGAGTGGTTTTATTCCTCTGTCCAGGACAGAAGAGTCGGGGGTTGAGCACAGGCATTCTCTGTCTGTATCTCATGAGTATAGATGAAATGTGAGCAGCCGGGTTCTGTTCTTGCCACTCTGTCTTCCCCATCATGATGGACTTCTCTTGAACTGTGAGCCAAAAGAACTCCTTACTCCTTGAAGATGCTTCGGTTAAGTGTTTGCGACTAGCAGCCAGGAAATTAACTCTCCTAGTTAGCGTTAGCTATCAGCTTGATACAGCTAACCGCTATTTGAGGCACTCTCCACTGGGAGACTGGCCCCATCAGACCGGCCTGTGAACACGTCTGTGGAAGGGCTTTCTTGCTAACTGATGTGGGAAGACCCAGCCCACTGTGGGCAGTGCCACCCCTGGGCAGGTGGTCCTGGAATACGTAAAAAAAAAAAAAAAAAAAAACAAGCTGAGCGTGAGTCAGAGGAAGCAAGGTAGTAAGCAAGGATCCTCTCTGGATTCTGCTTCGGTTCCTGCCCCAACTTCCCTCAACGATAGACTGCGATTTGGAAGTAGAAGGCAAATAAATCGCCCCCTCCCCGAATGTCTTTGGGTCATGTTTTATGACAGCAAGAGAAAGCAAACTAGGACAGTAACTAATACAGTTTATTTTTGTTTCTATCCAAAAGTCACCTCAAGAATGAAGCAGTCTTGGGCGTTTGATTTGATACTTTTTGTGGTTGTCCTCCACAGAACGTACTACAATTTTGCCAGCCTTTGCCTAGGTCTGTCATAGTTTCTGTGTAACCCACTAAGCTGTAAGAAACTTGAAACTCCGATCTGGTTCTCTGTTGGCTACTGTTATGTTCCCAGCTCCTACTTTGATGCTAAGAAAGTGGACACTCAATATTATTTCTTTAAACAAGAACCATGTGTTTTCTTTATTGAATGGTAGCCAAATGAGCCAAATCAGAACTTTCTTTTACTTTCTTTCTTTTTTTTAAAAAAAATGTTTTATTATTTCTTTGAGAAATTCATACAATGTATATTGATCATATTCACCCCTCCCCCAACTCTTTCCCAGACCATTTTCCCCTTCCCTACCCACCCAACTTTGTATCATCTTAAAAATGTTAGTGTTGCCCATATATTCCTGCATGTGTGTCCTTCTGCTGGATTTTAACCAACAGAGGCTACGCTTTTAAAGACCATGACTCCCCTTCTCCGAGCAGCTAGTGATAGCCAGTAGCTCTTTGGCTAGGGCTGGGAAGATGTGCCTACTGCCCCTCCCTATGCTGAGACTTGGTGTGGCTTGTGCTTGTAAAAGGTCTTCTATGTGATGTCAGAGAGTCAAACCAGAGTTTTCCTTAGGAAAAACAATGGAGAAAGAAGGTCCCACATTTGATGGCAGCTGAGCTTCATAGCCCTTGTCTCAAAAACACCCCCCAACTATATATAGAAAACATTTTTGAGAGATCATAAATAAACTTTAAAAGCAAAGAGGAAAAGTCCTGAGACCAAAAAAGTTTGAGATACTGAGGTAAAAAATAGTAGAATTATTCTGGGTGCAAGAGACAAACTCCGGCATCTGTGAGCCCAGGCCGTTCTTTTTATTTCTCAGGCATCCTGTCCCCAGTGTTGGCTCTCTGTCAGGCAGGGACTGGATGAACATCAGCAGATCCAAGCTCATGTACTATTAGCTTAGCAAGCCCCACATATCTTTTCCAGTGTTCTGGGGCAGACTGTCACTACCCTGGCTCCTGTTACATTTCCATCCCTAAGCCAGTCTCTAGGAGTCCATCTGGCAGTTTCTCTTCTGTTCATTCTGGGATTAGAAGTTATTTGAAGTCCTTACAATGAACCATGTGGAGTGGCTGACCAGAGGAAAATGAGAAGAAAAAGAAGGAACTTCAGATAGACAAAGGATGTAACCATGGCAATATTTTTTGTTAGCAATGGACCTTATTTGAGACAGTGGTCTCAGTATGGGCTGGTAGTATAATTCAGGGCTAGAACACTTGCTAGCATGTTGGAGGCCTGGGCTTAATCTCTAACAATGAAAAAAAAAAGATATAGTCTCAAATGATTATGATATTGTAGCCAATGCAACTTCATAGAGTAATTAATTACTTGTATTCCTTAATTGAGTTTGGTGATATTGATGTGAAGAGACCCCACTGAGAGTTATTTTAAATTATAGCACTTGTACACAGTACAGAAAATTTAACAATGTTAATAAAAGACTATGTTCCTGGTATCTTACTATCCTTTGAATAGTTATTTAAGCTTAAGCTTTATTTTTGTTTTTTGTTTTTTTGTTTTTTTTGTTTTTTGTGGTGTTGGGACTTGAATCCAGGGTTTCCACTACCTAAGCAAGACTTTGCCACTGTATGCTTCCCAGTCCCGTGGCTATTTTAGAGCATACTCGTTTAACTTATAAAATATATTGAGTTACACATGGTGGCTCACGGCTCCAAATCCTAGTACTTCGGAGGCTGAGGCAGGAGGATTACTATGAGTTCAAAGCCAGACAGGATTGCACAGTGAAAAACCAAGTCAGCCATAGCTGTAGAGTGAAGACCCTGTCTCAAAACAGCAACATCAACAGCGAAACTACAGCAAGGGTGGGGATTTACCTGAGTTGGCAAAGCTTCTGCTGAATACGCATGAGGGTGTACCATGTAAACTGCACACTTATAACCTCAGCATTCAAAAAGTAGAGGCAGGAGGGTCACAAATTCAAGCTCATCCTCAGCTACACAACAGTTAAAACCACACACGAACTGTATAACTGTAGTAGCCCCATCACACCAGCAGCCTCAAACATCCAATTTATATTGTCTGTTGATGGGGTCCAGAGGACATGCTGAGTGACTGATCTATACCATCTAAGCCTGTGTAAGTGCATTCTGTGATGTTCATGTAGCAATGAAATAATCTAATGACACGGTATTTAAAGGTTTCTTCTTCGTTTCACTGTGTGTGCCTGTGCTTAAAATGACAGTAGCAAAATAAATACATGGGAAAAAGAGGTCCAGATGGGACAACAGTCAGAGCCAGGGGTGTCAGCAGAGTCCGTCTGAGGGGCTGAATACCTGTCCAGTCTTCTTTTCTTCCTTTGTGTCTTAGGTGGGAATCCTCAGGTGGTTGCTGGGGGGAGGGCACTTTCCCAAAGATTGCTCCCATGGTTTGCCTCCAAAAATGGTGAGAATTGGGCATAAGATTGTGGCTGAGTTCCCCTCCCTATTGACGTCCTATTGGCAGGGAGCAATGAGTCTGTTCTCCTTTTCAGAGTAACTTGGGTTAATAAGCATCTGCCTTTGCTGCTTTTTCACTCAGAGCATCTGGGCAAAGGAAGAGAACGTCAGAGAACATCCCGGTGTGTTCTCCACCACCTGGTCTCACCTGTATGTCCTGGAATCCAGAGCTCTCCTGAGTGACTCTGGGTCTTGCTAACATGCATTCGTGTGCAGGGACTTGGATGCTGATCTCTCTCAGTACTCTGTAAGAATCCACATTCTTAATTTCACAACCCTGAATTTTTCTCAAGACTCCAGTACTTAAGTAGGCAAAGTCACATGTGTTCTTAAGATTCTATGGCTCTATAGAAAGTGACTGAATTCTATTAAAACAAGGCCTGGTCTCTTCAATTCTACCACCAGCACAGATGAACTGATTCTAGTGAGAACAGAAAGAAGCCTCGACATCTTGAATGGTTTGTGTCTGGTACGGATGAGCCCTTTGCCTCTCTCCAGCCTTCTCTGTGATGAGCACTATTAGCAGGCTCACTTTCCATATGGGGAAAGCATGGTCCAAAGAAATGAGTCGACTCACCTGAGAGGATATAGTTTCGTTTGTTTGTTTTTTATTGCTAGTGGAATTCAAGCACTGACCACAATGTCCATGTTCTTGACCATTACAAACTGCCTCTGGTTATGTATACTAAAGTCCTTATGAGGGATTTAAATTTTATTGCATTTATTTATTTGTTTGTTTGTTTGTTTGTTTATTTATTTATTTATTTATTTATGGTAGGGGTGGCACACCAGGGGAGGTCATAGAACAACTTGTGGGAGTTGTTTTTCTCTTTCCAACTTGGAGAACTTGGGGATTATTCAGGTCATTGGGCTTGAAGACAAATATCTTTACCTGTTGAGACATCTTTTAAGCCCCCTGTGAGGAATTTTTAAAAAGAACTGAAACATTTGATGGACATAGAGAGGAGAAAATTGGCTCTTATACAAACTAGGAAATTCTGGATAATATAATGACTGAACCCCTTATGTCAGTGGCTTCTTACACTAACAATGTGATGGTTAATACTTTATTTAAAAGATGTGTATTATGTGTCTGTGTGAGTGAATGCTATATATGTGCTGTGTCAGTGGAGACCAGAAGAAGGCATCAGATCTCTTGAAGCTGGAGTTGCAGGTGATTTCATTGCTGTGAAGAGACACCATGACCATGGCAACTCTTACATGGAAGACATTTAATTGGGACTGGCCTACAGGTTCAGATGTTTAATCCATTATCATCATGGTGCAATGCGTGGCAGCATGCAGCAAACCTGGTGCTGGAGGAGTTCTACAAAATTGATCTCCAGATAGCAGAAGACTGTGTTTCATATTGGGTATAGCTTGACCAAAGGAGAGCTCAAAGCCCACCCTCCACCGTGACACACTTCCTCCAACAAGGCCACACCTCTCAATAGTGCTGCTTCCTCTGAGCCAACCATTCAAACACACGAACCTATGGGGGTAGTACCTAGTCAAATCACCCCATTCTGGAGGAGCAGCAAGAGCTTTTAACCTCTCAGCACCAATGATGGTTGATCTTGATCGTCACTTAACTAGATTGGTACTTAGTACATATGTACTTAGTAGATATGAGGTACTACTCTAAGTGGGCCTGAAAAGGCATTTCCAGAAAAGATGAACTGAGTGATAAGACGCTGCCCGGGATGGACAGTGCCTTCAGACGGCATCCCGGATGAAGCAGACGAAGGTGAAAGCTTTGCATTTGCTTGTCTCTCTGCTCTTCTTGCTGCTGTGGGCATCTCTTCTGTTGTTGTTGCCACTGACATCAGACTCAGATTCATTGCATTAAAGACCATGGATCTCCAGGAATCCTCCAGGAATGCCCCATGCTTAAATGCTGGCATTAGCACCAGGGCCTTAAGTGACAGACTGAGACTACTGAGCTATCCAGCCTCTTGGGACTGAGTGGCTGTCGAGTTCTCAGCCTCTCCAGCAGTCCAGCAGCATTGGTGGACCACTCAACCCCTACAAGTCAAGTATGATGGTTAATCCTGGTTGTAAACTCAACTACATCTGAAATGAACTGAAACCCAAGCAGCTGAGCATGCCCATGAGGGGTTTTCTTTGAGGTGGGAAAGACCCACTCTAAACCTGGGCCACACCTTATGGTGTCAGCCCACATAAAAGAACATGGAAGAAAGAAGCTTTTGCTTTTGCCTGCTTGCCTTCTGTCTCCTTGTCAAGTTTGCCTATGCCGCTGCTGAGGCAGGCATTTCTTCCCAGGGACTGGAACGTGTTTCTTCAGGATTCCAACACAGACTGAAGCCCTTGTGGACTGAACAACTACTGAATTCTTGGCCTTTCTATCAGGAGACAGCCATTGCTGGACTGAACGCAGCCTGTAAACCCAAATATATTATATTCATTTCTATTCCATATAATACATATGTTCTGCATATACATGAATTTATAATATATATGTAAAATGTATGAATATATAGATATTAATTCAATCAGTTCTGTTCCTCTAGATAACCTTGACTAATATAGTAAGTCAATCCAACAAATGCCCTTTGTAATATATATTCAGTCTATTAACTCAGTTCCTCTTGAGAACCCTGGATTGTACAAATAATTACAAGTATCTATAGTTACCAACATAGTACTGATCCAGACTTGCTCTTAGGGAACCAAAATCTGATGTGAAATGCTGTAGAACTCATTCTTCGGTGCACTTTAGGTCACCTCACGGTTCCTTCTAATACAGTGTTATCGAAAGGGCTGTCTTACTGTACCGCGTATGGAATAACGACAAGAACAAAACCCACATATGTTCAAGATCGAGCTAATGTTTTACCAGTATCTTCAGTCCATAGTTGGTTGACTCATTCGATGTGGAAACCATGACTACCTGGGGATGATTGTATTACATGGCAATTAGATGAAGCTGATCTTGGTGGGTTTTCTGCGTGTGTTGGTTCAGAGCTCCAAGTTTGTCTCATCTCATGACTCTGCCACAGCTTAGGGTCCATGGCATCTCCTGCATCTGAGAGGAAAGAAATTGTCCATGTTCTTTTATCTGCCTCTGCTCAGAAGCGATGCCTGCCTGCCTCTCTCTTCTCACAGTCCATTATTGTGCAGCACTGTCACATTGCCTCACCCACCTGTGATGGTGTACTGATAGGTCCTCTGCCCCTGAGTGGCCATTGCTCAGCATTGGTTAGGGACCAAAGTGAGTTCGGTGGTGTGAGCGATGGGAGAGTCAAAATGAGGAAGCTTGATGACACGCACGCACGGAAATGTTGTAAATTTAGCGATGGCTCAGTGGGTAGTGGTGGCTATCCCGTGTATGATGGCCTGGGATCAAATCCAAGAACCAATCTGGTTAGTGGAGGGAGATAGCCAATCTCTGACTTCCACATGTGTGCCATGGCATATTCTCTCTTTCTCTTGAAAATTTAAAACTATCCATTATGGTTTTTTTTTTTTTAAATAACAACAAAAAAAGGAAACTCACTATTTTATACAACTACTGAAAAAAGGCTTGGTGAAAAATTATTTTTATCTGTCCTAGGTTTTGCCATTTAATGTTTGGAATACAGAGGAATCTGTTGAAGAGTCAAAGGTTCTTTCCATATGGCCACATTCTTGCAAGGAATGGAGAAAAACCATCTGTGGTGGGCCAGGGATTCGGCTCAGCTGGTAGACTGCCTGCCCAGTGTACACAATGCACCACATAAGCCAGGCATGGTGATGTATACCTGTGTGCCCTGCACTGAGGAGGCTATGGCAAGCGAAGCAGATGCTTAAGGTCTGTCTGTCTGTCCTTCTTCCTTCCTTCCTTCCTTCCTTCCTTCCTTCCTTCCTTCTTTCCTTTCTTTCTTTCTTTCTTTCTTTCTCTCTCTCTTTATTCGTTTTTTCTTTTTTTTAAAGATTTATTTATTTATTTTTTGTGTATATGAGTACACACTGTAGCTGTACAGATAGTTGTGAGCCTTCATCTGGTTGTTGAGAATTGACTTTTCTAGGACCTCTGCTTGCTCCAGTCAGCCTCGCTCAGCCCCACTTGCTCAGTCCCGCTCGCTCAGTCCCTGCTCGCTCTGGCCCAAAGATTTTTTTATTATTATAATTGTCTTCAGGCGCACCAGAAGAGGGTGTCATATCTCATTATGGGTGGTTTTAAGCCACCATGTGGTTGCTGGAATTTGAACTCAGGACCTTCAGAAGAGCAGTCAGTGCTCTTACCCGCTGAGCCATCTCTCCAGTCCCTTTATT
>JADRCD010232951.1:0-22208 GCA_019843815.1 Montemys delectorum
TTTTTACATCCAGGTAAAAATTCATACATATAAAAATGTAAATAGCATTTTTGTTAAAAAAAATTCTTTAGGCAAAAGTCAAGTTTCTTTTCTGCTCAGATAATTGAACTGAGCAACTTCTGTTTTGAATTGGTGAATGAGATACTAGTGTAAGTGCATGGCAGAAGTATAAACATTGAACTCTGCACAGTATTATATTTATGAAAATCATATGGCTTTTGCACTTGTAATATTTTATGGCATGGATCCACATCCCATCAGAAATATCACTAGTAGGTGGTAAGATTGACTGTTCTATCGCTTGTTATGGTCAGTAGGTAAAATATAATATGGTCATATTATTCAATTTCACATTTTTCCTGTAGTGAAACATTCTGTAATTCCATAAAATGATTAAAATTTCAAAGAGTACAAGAAAAATTCATAGTTCTTAAGTGCAATGACTACTGCTGCTCAGTTTGTACAGCTCTCCCTCTTAGCCTCATTTTGTTCCCAAAATCATCATGGTGATTTTTTTTCCTTTTTAAGAGGATTTTAAAGATAGGCAGAAAAGTATTGACATAAGTAAACATAGGCTAAGGAAGTGAAAAAAATACTAACCTCTGGGGCATGCAATTATTTTCACTGTGGGATAACCTTTTGAATTCATGTGTATACCCCTGAAATAATGTTTTATACAGCAGTGTTCATAATTTTTTTAAGTTTATGAAGCAATGAAAAATAAAGAGAACATATGGCCTAAATAAACTTTATTTTTTTAAAAATTCTTCAGAATAAACTGTACCTGGAACATGTTCTCTGCTTTGTAATAATTGTATTTTACCTTTTACCTACTTGTCACCTGTAAGTGCTATTTTATTGCATGCTACTTGACCCTAAATGATTTGTAATTTATCACAAGAATTTATATGAAATAACAGGTGTTATGTACTTGGTACTTGGTACATTTTCTAGTTCACAACTATGCAAGTTATTTCAGTGAGAAACCATAACTGTCTTAAAACCCAAGCGGGCACCCATTCCAGATATTGACATTTCTGACTTTTCTACAGCTACAACTGGAGCATTAAAAATGAAATTCCAAAAGGGTTCAAAATATCCAGTAGTATAATCCCTTCATACTTACTTATATTGGAACACAGGACAATCATATAAGTGAATTTACATAAATTGGTGCCAGAGAGTTAAGAAAAACATTGACAGACATATTTTCTATTTATTAGTTATGCATTTTGATTTCATTTTAAAGGCATTTAGAGACATTGCAATTTTCAACTGTTGTCATTTAAATATTTCAATAATGTGTGGCACAAACCAGTTACCTTGACTTTGAGAATTAGTCTAGTTTTAGGGTCTATTTTGTTATTTATGTCCTTCATTATTAGAAACCCTTATAATTTGCATTGATTGTTCACTAAGATTGATGCTAAATTCTGAGTTCTCTCTCCTCTTTCTCTTCTCTCTTACTCATTTGCTCTGTGTCTCTGTCTCTCTTATGCTTTCCCTGTTTATCATACTGTACACTTCCAGATTATTTGATGCCCACTAAGTTTTCTGAAAGAGTGATCTATCTTCACAATATTTTTTGGAATCTCTAATAGTTATTTTTAACAGATATTTTATACTAGATATGTCAGTAACTAAACTTTATATACCCAGAACAAAAAGAGAACAAGAAAAACAGCAGCCAACATCCATATTCTAATAGATTCATTAATTCCATGTTAAGACACAAATCTTGAATATATGAAGTTTTCAGAGAGCAACAAAACTCACTATATGTGCACAAATCAATCAGCTACTGAAGCTAAGAAAACTGTTTTCAGTGCCTCCTCTTTTATTTTTAATGTATTCAAGTTTATTTATTTACTTAATTATTCTCTCATATATTACATAGTGACTGAAAATTTTCATTCCTCTTCTCCTCCCAGTCCTACCCCTAATCCCCTCTCCTCCAGGTTTACTCCTCCATCTCCTTTTAAAAAATAAATAAAATAAAAATTAAAAAGCACACTTTCCATGGATATCTATCAAACATGGCTAAACAAGTTACAATGGAACTAGGTACAAACCCTCTTATCAAGGCTGGATGAGGCAACCCAGTAGGACAAAAGGAGTCCCAAGTACAAGCAAAAGAATCAGACACTTCCATTCCCATTGCTGCAAGTCCCACAAGAACCAACAGCTCCTATTCAAATCCCAACCTGATACTAGTACACCTGCAAAATCTACTCTATTTTACCTTCCCAGTGAGAATTACTTGAGCCATCTTTACTACCTAGCCTCTTTTGGTCTGTACATTGTAACATTATAATCCTGATTGGGGTAAGCCAACCCAGAAAGGCAAGCATGGTTTGTACGCATTATAAATGAGCATTATCTATTAAGTTAAGGAGTAAGCCCTCTTAAAATAACAATGAGAAAAGTGATATCAGTTAACTCAAATATCCACTGTAGTGTCAAATAAGACATCTGAAAACCTTCAATAGATTTCAAACTGAGAATAAATTATTTATGTGTTACGACTTTGTTGGAAAATGTTGCTAGGTTACCTGAGGGGTTTCTGAGTTTCATTTTTATCCAAAAATTCAATATACTTTGAAATTGCAAAACTGTGTGTGTAGATTTAAATGCTGATGTCACCATATAATGAATGGTAAGTAGAGGAGCGTATCTAGAAGCTGTGCTTGTCTCATGAACTATCAAATACATAGAATACATAATAGTCTAAATGGTCATTGTAAAGATTAAATGACATTAAAAATGATTATAGCAATTTAATTTTAATTTATAGCTTAAGTATATGTATACTTAGTGTTGAAACATTTTTTAAAAATTCACAAATGTTAGTACATATTCTGTAAATTATAATATTATATAGCAAAATATTTAAGAAGATATTTAAAATAAATGAATTCATTAGCTTCAGAAAGCCTTTAGAATACAGAGACTCTTAATTTTTTCTTAGCATTGTTTATGTATTAGTAGATACTGAGAACATTAATAGTATATATTCTAAACAATCTTTCTGTCATATTTTAAGTATATTAGTTAATCATTTATTTCTGTAAATTATCTTACAGAATTAATTATTAATTAATTTATCAATAAATTTATTAGTTATATTAATGCTATTATTAATTTATATTAATCTAATTCATAAGTTTCTGACATTTCAACTTCTTGTGTCTCAAAACTTCATTCTACGATAAGAGAAAATTCTCCCTCCTCTCTTTGTAGAAACTTTTTAATTATCTTTTTTCTTTACACATGTGATTGGATTTAGTATTGGTTGTTTTAAGACAGAAAATCTGTTATTTTTCATGAAACTGTCTGGCAAAAATCACTCCATTGCATTGAAATTAACTAAAACTTTAATAAAATGTGAATTGATTAAATTATCAATGAGAAACATTCTAGTATTGTGTTTTATGTATTTGTGAATGGATGAACGTGCACATATACACAGGCAATATCTAAATGTATTATTAATGATTTAATAAGTAGAGCTAGCTTCTAGGGCTCTGTACATATTAGGTAGTAATCAACCTTGAGTTATATTTCTTGCTATTCTTTCACTTTACTAGATTTCAACATAATATCAGTGAGGATAGTAAAATTTCTTATCCCTTCTTGAAGATGTCTATGGTCAAAAGATTAATAAGAATATTAATACTCTCCTGATATTGAACAAACAATAACCTCTCCATGACAAAGTTTTGGTACAATGAAAGACATTTTAGAGCACATGGATCCTCATTGTGTCTTGTGAAGTGCATCAGAGTTAGATTCACAATCTCAATCCATATGTTGCACAGTGTTTGTGCCAAACCTAGCTTGTAAAGTAATTAATGAGCGTATGCTTTCACCAAATTAGACTAAACTATTTAAATAAAATACTTATTACATATTACAGATTTTCTATGTACTGTGTTTTGAATTATTTTTAACATACTATCTAGTCACAGTTTTAAAAAGAATGTTATTTTCAGTTTTAATAGATCTTAATGATCCTGGTGAAGTATGAGTATTGAAACAGATATCAATTTAGCATAATAAGTTTATCTGTTCACATTACAGCATTTTAGAATAAAAACTTGGCCCCTTTTCCCATCAAGACATTTACTTTTTCTTTCACATGATATTTAAATTTGTGGATTATTTCTTATAAATCTCTCTTAGAATATCTATAAATAAGCAACATATGAAACAAATAACTTTCCTTATTTTTTTGGTTTTTCGAGACAGGGTTTCTCTGTGTAGCCCTGGCTGTCCTGGAACTCACTCTGTAGACCAGGCTGGCCTCGAAATCAGAAATCTGCCTGCCTCTGCCTCCCAAGTGCTGGGATTAAAGGCTTGCGCCACCACTGCCCGGCAACAAATAACTTTCTTAAGTCCCCATTGAAGTAAGTAGAACATTCTTTTTTGCATCTTGTGGAAAAGTAACATGAAATATCTATAAAAAGTTATCAAATGCCCAGTGTGATAGATAAATTCTTTCCTTTCAAATAATAATGATGTTAACATTTGACAGCTTTTAGGTCTGAGGACCAATGGAACCCTTCACATAAACATGTACCAAATCTTATAACAATAAGAGTATGGAGTAAGTAAATACTGTAAAGTAGAGGCAGAGTGAATTACTTATTTCAACACAATGAACCCCTAGTAGAGTATAAGTTGCATTACTCAACATATATACTTTTCCTGTGATCATTGTGAATAGAATACATTAAAATTAGGGTAACTAGGGTTATGTCTTATGAGCTCTTTGAAAATCTTTTTTTTTTTATTGTTACTTATATTTTTTACAGTCTAGTCATTTCCCCCCTCTAGGTCTGCTTTCCAACCATTCCTCATCCCATTTCTCCTCTCTCTTGTTTCTAAGAGGTTGTCCCCAACCCCCCATCACACCCGCAACCGACCTCCCCACTCCCTGGTACCTCAGTTCTCTTGAGGGTTAGGCATTTCTTCTCTCAATGTGGCCAGACCAGGCAGTCCTCTGCTGTATATATGTCTGTGGTTCCTACCAGCTACTGTATGCTGCCTATTGGTGGCTCAGTGTCTGAGAGATCTCCGGGGTCCAGGTTAGTTGAGACTGCTGGTCTTCCTATGCCCAAGTTCCCATAATATTTTTTAAATCATCTCCCTCTTAATGTGTTTTATTTTGTGTTATTTTTCTTGATTTTAGAAACATTTAAAATTTTATTAACATCCTATGAAGAGATTCATTTGCATGTAATTAGTTTCTTAATAAAATGATTTCTCTTTCCAAAATTATGTAGTCACATATTACAAAACAATCAAATTACCAGTCTCTCTTCCAAGGATCAATTCGACACTGAGAAATAATGCTGAATGAGGTTCTTCATCATTAAATCGGCATACAATTCTTTAGAGCTGTCAAAATAGCATCAATGATTGTTATTTAATGTGTTTGTGATGATCAAGTTTTAATCACATTTCGTCACAAGACAGAATTTTCTAGAAATTTAATCTAACTATGTGAAGCATATGTTGATGACAGTCTGACAGTCTAAAACAAACCCAAAAGGATGGTTAGTAGTTTTCCTAGTCTTTTATTTTATGGCAATATTAAATCTAACAGCTTTTCACTTTCTAAATGAAATGTAGATTAGAGCCGAAGCATTTTTTTTTTTTTTTTTGGAGGAGACAATTTATTTGGCTTACAAATTACAGTACATAATCTAAGAAGCCAAGGCAGGAACCTGGAATCAGGAACCAAAGCAAAGACTTATGTAAGATTGTTACACACTAGTTTGCTTAGATTTCTTTGCAACCCATCATTCCAGGAGTTCATCATGGGATCGCCTTCCCACATCAATTATGAATCAAGAAAATGTCTCCATAGATTGCCCATTGGACAATATGATGAAGGCAGTTCCTGAACTGAAGTTTTCTCTTCTCATATGACCCCAGTATACCACATTGACAGAAATTAACCAGGATAGTTCCAGAGTGTGAATGAGAATGGCCCCCATAGGCTCATTATATTTGAATGATTGGTCACTAGTTAACAGAACTCTTTGGGAAGGATTAGGAGCTGTGGTCTTGCTGGAGGTGGTGTGTAACTGATGGCAAGCTTGAATTTTCAAACACTCCAGCCATTCCCAGAGTCTCTCTCACTGACTGTTGTTTGTGGATCAAAATATAAAGCTTTCAGTACCATGGCTGCCTGCTTTCTGCCATGATGACCAAAAAACAACCTTTTAACACTATAAACAAGCCCCCAATTAAATGCTTCTTGGTCATAAGAGTTGCCTTGGTCATGGTGTCTCTGTATAGCAATTGAATAGTAACTGAGGCACGTAAGTGAAATCACCACCTACCCCTGTGTTGCTAAGAGATTAGAAAGAAAACTGATGCTTTCTATTGAATGTCTCTGTGAAAGTACTACACATGACTTTTATACCCATATATCATCCATAGAGGAAAAAGTAATAAAGGTAATAAAAATTTTTGAAAACTTACTGAAGCAAATTTTTTGAAGTGGTATTATTTTTTGAATATGAGATGTCCTTCGAAGGCTCATATATAAAGACTAGGTCCTTAGCTGGTAGTGATATTTTGGGGAGTACTGGGAACTTTGGGAGGTGGGGTCTAGCTGGAGGAGGAAGTAGGTTGTCTAGAGTGTGTGACCTTAAGGTGACCTCTTGCTTTGTCTCCTTCCTGAGCAGAAGCATTTTTATCTCACCATGAACTGACTGATATGTAAAAGAAAAGATAGCTCAGAAGTAGCAGTGGCATGGTGTTGTCTCACAGTCCTTGGATCTTAAATATTTTGCTAAGAGTTCCATTAACAAAAGATATATTGTATTTTTATCCCAGAGTCATACTATTTTATCCAATCAAATATTTAACTCTACTTACATTTGTAAGTGTTAAACAATAAAGTTTAAAGTTCAAGAAACAAGATATTATCATAAATTAAAATATACACACTAGATTGTTTTATTATGTTTTTACATAAATCATTTTATAGGGCATTATGTTATGTGAGATCATGAGCAGAGTGAATGGGGTAGCTATGATTCTTTCTTAGTTCTATTCATTTTCCTTAAAAACCCATGTGTTTACCCGAGAGTCTTATGAATCTATAGGTTTCCATTCACCAAGAGAATTGCAGAATTTGGAATTCGACAGTTCTAACATGTTTCCCAGTGAACATCTGTTTTCTTCACACAATGCCATTTTGAAAATAAACCTTATAGAAGAGAGATTTACAGCAAAGTGTAGTTCCACAAGGCACTTTGTACATTCTATAATTGTCTCCTTTCCTGGGGTACTTTTTGAATTTCCCAGTCTTTGCCTACTGTCATGTAACTAGTGAAATAACAGGCATCAAAGTATCAAAGTGGCTGGAAGATGAACTGGTCACTTCCTTTGGAGCTCTTTCCTGGGTTTATTTTATTTGCTTAATTGCATAGCATAGTTTCTTTGAAATTGAATTAATCTATAGCCACAAAAAAAAGCATCTTGGTTATCCTATGCTTCATAGCATTTACTACACTATATAAAGATATATTTTGTTGATAATGAAGTTCATTATTATCCTCTTTCTAATGCCATAATTAAGTCAGTGGTTAATTGAGCCTTTCCTATCTTCCTATTAGCCACAATTGTTTTATTCATTGGTCATTGGAAAAATAACATGATTTTACATCCAGTTTAATGGGAGTTCTTCCAAGAGTATCATTTTACAAGTCTACTTATAACTCTCAACAAAATGTCTATACTATTTGAATGTTGTGATTATAATTTGGGGTTTTTAAATTTTTACTATGTTAAGAATAATTTCAAAGTATCCTGTAGTTCCTCCTGTGTGAGAGGACTGATAAATGATAAATCATTCATCTTGAAAACTCCATTAGGAAAAGATTCAATAGAAACTGTCAAGCACCCCTGTCATGACTTATTCACTTATTTGTACTAAAATTTGAGCCTACAGAACACACACATGTACACACACCTACTCAAAATTGTATGTTCTAAGTTTAACTTATTTTGAAAGAACCTGTAAATTTTCTGGAAAAAATGACATATTGCATATTGTTTTACCTTTTTAATAATTTAAAAGGAAATCCTGTGTGTGTATGTGTGTTTGTGTATGTGTGTGTGTGAGTGTGTGTGTTTTATTGGTCATTTTATTTATTTACATTTCAATTATTATCCCCCTTATCCCTCTTCCTAGTTTCCCCTCCGCAAACCTTCTATCCCATCACCTCCTCCCTTCTATGAGGGAGCTCCCCCCCACCTACCCTCCTACTCCTGCCTCACTGCCCTATTATTCCCCTACTCCAGGGCATCAAACCTACACAGGATATCCCCTCCCATTAATGCCAGATAAGACAATCCTCTGCTACATATGCAACTGGAGCCATGAGTAGCTCCATATGTACTCTTTGGTTGTTGTTGTTTTTTTTTTTTTTTTTAATCTTTTCTTTTCTTTTCTTTTATTAGATACTTTCTTTATTTACAATATCTCACTTCCCAGATTCCCTTCCAAAAAAGAAAAAGAAAAAAGAAAAAGAAAGAAAGGAAAAAAACAAAAACAAACCCCTGTTCCCTCTCCCCCTTCCCCTGCTCACCACTCCACCTCCTTCTGCTTACTGGCCCTGGCATTCTCCAACACTGGGGCACAGAACCTTCACAGGGCCAAGGGCCTCTCTTTCCCATTGATGACCAACTTGGCCATCCTCTGCTATACATATGCTGCTGGAGTCCTTAGTCCCACCATGTGTACTCTTTGGTTGGTGGTTGAGTCCCTGGGAGCTCTGAGGGTACTAGTTAGTTCATATTGTTGTTTGTCCTAAGGGGCTGCAAACCCTTCAACTCCTTGGGTCTTTTCTCTACCTCATTCATTGGGGACCCTGTACTCAGTCCAATGGATGGCTGTAAGCCTCTACTTCTGTATTAGCTCTCAGAAGACAGCTATATCAGATTCCTGTCATCTAGCACTTGTTGGCATCCACAATAGTGTCTAGATTTGATGATTGAAAATGAGAAGGATTCCCAGGTGGAACAGTCTCTGAATTGTTCTTCCTTTAGTCTCTGCTCAATAGTTAGTCTCTACAACTCCTTCCACGGGTATTTTGTTCCCTCTTTTTGTACACTTCGGACTTCCTTCTTCTTGAGTTTCTTATGGTTTGTGGTTTGTACTTTGTGTATTCCGATCTTCTGGGCTAATATCCACTTATCAGAGAATGAATACCATGTGTGTTCTTAGTTTGGTGGTTCTTCTAGAAATTTGACATAGTCCTACCATAGGACCCAGCTATACCACTACTGGGCATATACCCAGAAGATGCTCCAACATGTAATAAGGATACATGCTCCACTATGTTCATAGAAGACTTATTTATAATAGCCAGAAACTGGAAACAACCGAGATGTCCTTCAGCAGAGGAATGGATACATCTACACAATGGAGTAGTACTCAGCTATTAAAAACAATGAATTTATGAAATTCTTGGGAAAATGGATGGACCTGGAGAATATTTTTTTTATTTTCTTTCATATGTACTCTTTGGTTGGTGGTTTTGTCCCTGGGAGCTCTGGGAGATTAAGTTGGTTGATATTGTTGTTCTTCCTATTGGGTTGTTAACCCCTTCATTTCTTAAAACTTTCCTCTAACTCCTTTATTGTGGTTCCTGATGGTTGACTGGGAGGATCCACATCTGTATTAGTGAGGCAAAGGTTCTCAGGAGACAACCATACCAGGCTTTTGTCAGCAAGAACTTTTGGGCATCAGCAATAGTGTTTGGGTTTGGTGTCTGCAAATGGGATGGATTCTTAGATGGGGCAATCTTCAGATAGCCTTTCTTTCAATCTCTGTTCCATTCTTTGTCCTGGCATTTCCTTTAGACAAGAACAATCCTGAATTAAAGATTTGGAGATGAGTGGATGGCCCCATCACTCAAACATGGGCTGTGCCTACCCTCTGGATAATCTTTATTAATCAGATTTCTCGTGTTTTTCTTGTTCATTTTGTTGTGGTTTTGTAATGGAGGCATCGAATCTATACAAAGACATAGCTTGAAGTATTGCAGAATTCCTACTAATCAGTATATTGGTAGACTCAAGCTCTTATCTTGTTAAGCATGACGGTGAATTAAAATATCTTTGTAATTGCCTCACAGTCTCTTACATTGAGTTCTTAGCTGGCTAGTATAATTTTTAAACCAGATGGCTGTTCCTCTCACTCTAAGCCCAAAAGTGTCAACTGTAATTAAGAATCTTATTTGGAAAGTGCTTGCCAGTTAATTCATGGCAAGGAATATTGTTCATTATGTGAATATGAAAAAAAAAACTAGGATTACAGTGCTTAGTCTTATTTATCAGGATCTATTTTTATATTGAAATCTTCACTAAGAAGATTTTTTTTCATTTTGTATGTTTTTTTTTTTTTTATTTGCTCCAGGTGGGGTTAGTGGCAGGTCACTTTCCCTCACTCTGGATTATTTCTGATCCCACAAGAGACCTTCATTGTGGCTGATGGATTCAAAATCAGGGACACCGGTTTTGGCAAGCCATTTATCTGAGGCAGTCATTTTAGATTCATATTCAAAGGTTATTGCACGAGAGTCTGAATAAATTCTACACTCAATGTCCCAAGGTCCCTACCACCTCGGTTGAGCCTCCTTTTGGCAGGAGAAGCTAGGCATGGGGTGAGGTAGGGTGTAATATGGTTCCTCCTTTGTTTTGTTAAAAACCAAGAAGGGAGCTGACCCCCTTCGCATATAGCCTGCTTCCCTCTCCCCATCCTGGGCTGGAACCCTTTGCACAGAGGGCCAGGTGGAAGCTGATGTCTTTGCTTATCTCCCAATTTTGAAAGCACCTTTATGAAGCTGGGATGTACAGTAGTTAACAGTACTATATATATAGTACTTAGCAGTATATATATACATATATATAGTACTTAGCAGTATATGTATACGTATATATATACTTAACAGTATATATATATACGTATATATATATTTAACAGTATATATATATATATATATATATATATATATATATATATATATTAAACAAGAGGTAACAGCGGCTTCTAGAAACTGGTTTTCTTCAAGGTTTCCTGTGTGGTAGACACCTGAAATACTGTAGAAAAGTGTTTGATGTCGTGTTCTCTCAGCTCCCTGCTGCTGGTTCAGTTCTGTTCTGTCTGCATGACCAGGAATGGTGCTGTTGAGACTGCTCAAGGGGCTGGGAGAGGAGACTCTGCCTCCGAGGGTCTCTATTTTCTTCCAGTTTGTGCTCCTATCTGATCAAGTTAGAGACAACCAAAGAGATATATAGAAAAGAAAAAATAAACAAGAATATTTTAAGTTTTTATAGAATTTTCCCTCTCTCCCTTTCCTCTCGAAGGCGTTACTACTTTTTGTTGTTACTGGTTTTGCTGCAATAACTCTCTTGTTTCTGTCTCATCAAGAAAGTGAGTCCTGTAACTCCAATGAACTCTCATACCCAATGATGCAGGTTATCAATTTTAGTTTTAGTACAGGGCGATACCATTGTCATATATGTGCTTTCATACATAATACAAGTTAATAATAGTTTTAGAAATAGTTGTTAGTTTTGATATTAATTTGAATTTTAATCTTAAATTTGTCAATCTACTCAGAGAGTATATTAAGATCAAGAGCAATCAAAAGATGATTGCAATCTAGTATTGGCTATATTTGAATCTACCATGCATTTCTACAAGGACTAAGTTAATAATGAGTTGAAACTGCAGCTTTGTAATTTCTCTATCTCACATATCCTAAATGCTGTAAAATTCATTTTGTTAATTAGAAGATAATTTCTTTTTTTTAATAAGTAAAATACAAAAGTCATTTTATGACCATGAGTCTTAGAACACAATATGTTCCATGATTAGTTTCTTCATTGAAAATGGTTATATTTTGAGAAATTCCATCATTGGTATTATGATTTCTTAAATTGAGTACTTAGACTACTACTAATTTTAAGAAATGGAAAAAGGAGTTCTGCCTCATTTACAACATCTTGTTTAATGCAGTCTTCAACTAAGAAACAAGAAACATTTTGCCTCCTACTCCTCTTTGTCCTTGGATCTTCTTTCACACTGATGTCTTTCTAAGTTTAAAGGTTTATTTGTTGTTGTTGTTGTTGTTGTTGTAACATTCATTTATATGAACTTTCATTGTCTTCCAGTTGGTACTTTCTGGTACTATGAATGCTAGACTGCAAGAAGGATGTTTTCTGATTGTATCTGTCTGATCATCTGAACCCCGTGCTCTAAGTGTTCACAGTCACTAGCAGCCCAGACTACCTTCAATATCTAAGAGTAAAACAAAGGAAAGAGTAATGGGCTGTAGTGGTTAAGAAGTCATTTGGAGTATCCTGACCAACTCAAACTGAGGTTTCTCATGTCAAGTACAAGGAATATTTTTTGGTAGACTAGGTTCTTATGGTGAGCATTGTCAGTCAAGTGGCAAACTTCATTCAAGATAAATATATGAAAGCAAGATATGGAATCCTCAACTAAACAAAAAACAGTGGCAGTGATACAATCTACTAACAAATAATTCTTTATTGATGCAACACAAAAGTAATCTAAAGGATTAAAACTATAGTAGCTATTACAAGAATGTTCAGTGGACCCAAAATTAGGGGAAAACAGATATTGATAATGAAGACATTGATGAAATAAATGCTTGATTTAAAAATTACATGTTACAAAGAAAGTTAATAAGACACGAAAACAATTGGAAAAGGAACATTCACAGAAATGAATAAATAGCAAGGGAGAATAAGCACTTTCATAAGTAAGGACTATAAAATTAATTTATTCAAAAAAACCCTAACTAGATTTTTTTCTGAACCTAAGGTGCAAAGACATATAATATCTAAAGAAAATTTTTTATGAAATAACACGCACATATTTTTTAAAAGTAGAAATGAATGAATGACAAGAATAAAAGTAAATTCACTAGTATTTGAGAAAGAATATAAACTACAAATCTCCAAAACAAAAGGGTTTGCACCCCACCCCCATAGGAGGAAAAACAATATGAACAAACCAGTAACCCCAGAGCTCCCAGAGACTAAACCACCAATCAAAGAGTGTACATGGAGGGACATATGACTCCAGTATATGTAGCAGAGGATGGTCTTGTTGGTCTTCAATGTGGAAGAGAGGCCCTTGCCTCTATGCCCCAGTGTAGGGCAATCCCAGGACCAGGAAGCAGGAGTGGGTGGGCTGGTGAGCAGGGGGATGGAGGAGGGGATAGGGGTTTTTCAGGGGGAAACAAGGAAAGGGGATACCATTTAAAATATAAATAAAGAAAATATCTACATAAAAATGACACAACGTTTGTGGTTATTATTGTCAGTGCTGAAAAGTTTTGTTAGTTAAAATTAAGCAACATAGAAAATAGGTAAAATTATTATATTTGGGAAAAAGTTGAAGTAAATAACATATTTAACTGTAACCAATCTGATACAAATTTGTAATGAAACATAAGAAAATGTTATGCAAATTGATCTTGAAATACAACCAATAAACACATGTTAATTACTGATATAATTTACTTTATTTACAAAGCCATGTTAAATTCCACCTATCTATATGAGATTCTGTACAATTCTCATAAAATACAGGAGCAGGATTGTATTATTAAGTATTTGCATTAATTGACCAGATCAACTAAAGATATAAAATAAAAATATATGAAAATATATACAGATTTCAGAAAAAAATGTAAAATAGTGAAAATATCAAGATTTGTTATGAATTCAAATACATATAATGTAACTTAAAATACTGCAGTGATAGCCCAATAATAGATTTGTCAACAAAAGAGAATAAAAATATTCTAATTTGGACAGTAACCGTAACTACTGAATAAATTGAAATGAGAGAATTATTAGGGGTTTATTTTTGGATTTTAAGAAATAGGTCAGTGATTATGAAAAAAGAATGAGAAAACTTCTGGGGGACTCACCATACCTGATCTCAAGCTGTATTATAGAGCAATACCAATAAAAACTGCACTGTATTGGTAAAGAGACAGGCAGGAAGAACAATGGAATAGAACTTACGACCCAGAAATAAACCCACACACCTATGGCCACTTGATCTTTCACAAAGGAGCTAAAACAATCCAGAGGGAAAAAAGACAGCATTTTCAACAAATGGTGCTGGTTCAACTGGTGGTCAGCATGTAGAAGAAAGCAAATTGACCCATTCTTATATCCCTGTACGAAGCTCCAGTCCAAGTGGATCAAGGACCTCCACATAAAACCAGATACACTGAAACTTATAGAGGAGAAAGTGGGGAAGAGCCTTGAACATATGGGCCCAGGGAAAAAAATTCCTGAACAGAACACCAATTGCTTGTGCTGTAAGATCAAGAAATGACAAATGGGACCTCATAAAATTTCAAAGCTTCTATAAGGCAAAGGACACTGTAACAAAAGGCAACCAACAGATTGGGAAAAAATCTTTACCAATCCTCCATCTGATAGAGGCCTAATATCCAATGTATGCAAAGAACTCAAGAAATTAGATTCCAGAGAACCAAATAACTATTAAAAACTGGGTACAGAGCTAAACAAAGAATTCTCAACTGAGGAATTTCAAATGGCCAAGAAGCACCTAAAGAACGTTCAACATCCTTAGTCATCAGGGAAATGCAAATCAAAACAACCCTGAGATTCCACCTCACACCAGTCAGAATGGCTAAGATAAAAAAAAACTCAGGTGACAGTAGATGCTGGCAAGGATGTGGAGGAAAAGGATGGGGAAAGTCCTCCACTGCTGGTGGGAATGAAAGCTTGTACAACCACTCTGGATGTAAGTTTGGCAGTTCCTCAGATAATTAGACATAGTATTAATTGAGGACCCAGCTATACCACTTCTGGGCATATATCCAGAAGATGCTCCAACATGTAATAAGGACACATGCTCCATTAAGCCCATAGCAGCCTTATTTATAATAGCCAGGAGCTAGAAAGAACCCAGATGTCCTTCAGCAGAGGAATGGATATAGAAAATGTGGTAAATTTATTCAATGGAGTACTACTTAGTTATTAAAACAACAACGATGTATGAAATTCTGAGGGAAATGGATGGATCTGGAGAATATCGTCCTGAGTTGAGGTAACCCAATCTCCAAAGTAAACAAACGGCATGTACTCACTGTTAAGTGGCTATTAGCCCCAAAGCTCCAAATAACCAGGATACAATTCACAGACCACATACAGCTCAATAAGAAGGAAGACTAAAATGTGGGTGCTTCGGTCCTTCTTAGAAGAATAAAACACTCAAAGGAGCAAATATGGAGATAAAGCATAGAAGCAGAGACTAAAGGAAAGGCCACCCAGAGACTGTCCCACCTGGTGGTTCATTTCATATACAGTTATCAAACCCAGACACTATTGTGGATGCCAAGAAGTGCATGCTGAAAGGAGCCTGATATGGCTGTCTACTGAGAGGCCCTGCCAGAGCCTTACAAATACAGAGGCGAATGTTAGCAGCCAACCATTGGACGGAGCACAGGATCTCTAATAGAGGACTTAGAGAAGGGACTGATGAAGTTGAAGGAGTTTGCAACCCCACGGGAAGAACAACAATATTAACCAACCAACCAGACTGGCCAGAACTCCCAGGGACTAAGAGATCAACAAAAGAGTACAAATGGCTACAGCTACATATGTAGCAGAGGATGGCCTTGTCATGCACCAATGGAAGGAGAGGTCCTTGGTCCTATAAAGTCTACTTAGATGTCTCAGTGTAGGGGAATCGAGGACAGGAAGGTGGGAGTGGGTAGTAGGATGGAGGAACACCTTCATAGAAGCAGGGGGAGGGAGGATGTGATAGGTTGTTTCTGGGACGGAGGGAAACTGGAAAAGGGCATAACATTTGAAATATAAATAAAAAGTAATAAAAAAATAAAATAGCATACTGATGGGTTAAGGAAAAAATAGGTTAGTGATTGTGAAAAAGAAGCTGGCATGTGTGTCCTTGCTTAGATAGTTTCGGAAGTGAACAATGATTATTTTTTAAATATTAAAAACAAAATCCCAGGATTAGTGATGCATTTCAGTCATCAAGAGTACTTGGCTTGTTACCATGAAGTTATGCATAGTTTCCAGCAGGGCATACCCTGGCTGTGGGTATTAATCCATAATCACTGAACTAGGGATCTGAAGGCAGGAAGATTAGAATCATCTACTACACAGGTATTTAAAGTTAGCCAAGGAAGAAACATAAGCAGTATGCATACATATGTGTGTGTGTTTGTGTATGTGTATTAGTGATGTATATGTGTATGTGTATTTGTATGCATGCATGTGTATATGTGTGCATATGAATGTGTAGGTGTATACATATATGTATTATATTTGTGTGTATGTATATATATAAACATATATAATAGTAAAATTTTCTGTGCTGACAAAAAATTCTTAAACTATGAAAACAATACCTTTCAAGTTGCACACTTACACATAGTATATATGAAAATAATTTCAAACATGACTGGAAGTAATGTCATTTTATTTAGTATCTTCATGCTTTAGCATATATTTGAAATAATGTACTTTGCTTCATATTAAAGGCAATTGAATATTTGTTTTAATAGCATTACTAAATCTAATCATTAAATGTCTTAATTTTCAAATCCTTAATGGACTCTCAGTATGCAGTTACATTATCAAATATACATAATAAATAATTGTAGAAACCAATAACTTTATCATTCTCTGTGAAAGTGAATATTTTTAGTTTTACTTTCAGGGAAAAGAATTTACACAAATATTATTTCTGTAGGGTTTGTAATTGTTGAATCATTCTGCATATCTTCGAACTCAGGAAAATATTATGTGCTTAGGATAAGTGAACCAATAGAAATACTTTATTTGAAAGAGCACCATTTTAATTAATCTTTGCATCAGTTGGTAATTTTGCACTAATATGATGTTATGATCCATGCACAGAATTTCTGATTAGAGTAGTGTCCAGAGAACTTGGTTTTATTGTAATGAACTGTAAATGCTGAAAGCTTTTTAAGAACTTTAATTAAAATGTTAGAACACTGATTTACAAAATGTAAATTAGATCTATCTTTTAGTCAGGGAAAAAAAAACCTTAAATTAATTTTTTAACTGAAATGTTGTTGTTGTTTTTAACCCTGAATATGGTTTTCATTTTTTTTCCTTAAAGGTATTTTTTTTTATTTCTAACCAAAATTCTCTTTGTTTGTGGTCATTAAAATTATGCAAAGACAATAGTTGGATGCCTTTCCCTCTATTCCTACGCAGATTTTGCTTTTTAAGAACTAAAAATAAAAAAGTTAAAATGCCTTCATCTCTCCTCTATTAAAGTGAGTTTATCTAGCATCTATATTTCTTCTATCCACATTGGATTATTGCTTGATCATAAGAGATAATACACAGAATAAAATACATTGTTATGAAACTTAACAAGACTGACTACTTCTACAAAAGGAAATTATAACATCATGAAATAAAATATAAATTTATGCATTGGAATTAATAATATAAAATAGAATTTGACGTCAGTCTTATGTTTTCATATGAGAGTGTCAAAGTGGGTCATCCCCATAGCCATGTAGAATATCTATGTTATTATTGAATTGGGTGCAGATTCTGTCTCAACAAAAAGAAGTTTCTTGGCTTTGATATGATGATCCACAGAGCAATCACATTTGTTATTTTCTATCAAATATTGCTTACATAAATATATACAGGAGCTTGTTTCTACAAAGATGTTCTGAAAACTGATTTGTGATAACTATTCTCTAATATATGTTTGTCATTCAGAAAGTATTTCTGTATATGCAAAGAACTAAAATGAATACCAACAAGGAAAATTGATTCAAGATATTAGAAAGTAAAATATCCAAAATTGAAGGTGTGATAAAGATAATACATGGAGCTGGGCAGTGGTAGTACACACCTTTAATCCTAGCACTTGGAGGCAGAGGCAGGTGGATCTCTGAGTTCGAGGTCAACCTGGTCTACAGAGTGAGTTCCATGACAGCCAGGGCTACACAGAGAAATCCTGTCTCACAAAAACAAAAAAGCAAATAAACAAAAAAAACAAAAACAAACAAATGAACAAAAAAATGATAGTACATGGTCATTGAGTTACAGAAGGCTTAGAGGTTGTACTCTAGATTTTTCAGTGATATTAAGTATAAACAAAGATAAACATCCAAATATTAATAATTTCATTTATTGCAGAAAATGTGAGGTATATTTATTTAATTATATGTCTTGAAAGGCTCCATATTATGAAGTAGTTCATATTTTCATAATAGTAAGATATAAACTTAGTGTACATTAAATGTGTTGATAGGTGATATTAATAAGGTCTCTGTTACTTAAATGAAGTATCCAAGAGAATTACTTTTGAAGTCAAGGTAGATATTTGGCCTATAAATTTCTAATATCAATGAAAAACTTTGTAGCTTGTCAAAGAAGCACATATATTTAGAGATTACATCTGACTAGGATTTCAGATTGTAAGTCAAGAAGCTTTCCATTGCTTTTAGTGAAATTATGACATCCCCAAAAGTACTGTCTTAAGGACCCACTGTATTTTCTAATAAACCAATTTTTGGGATTAAATCTTCAACATAAGAACACTTGAAGCAATTATCTATATTTAAGCCATAAGTGATATCAACACAAACATGGGTATGTATACAATATGCATATGATATATACATGCTTATAATATATAAATGTGTGCATATATATATATATATATATATATTACCCAGCAGAAGTTTAATAGTTCGCTGTTATGAAGAACATCCAAGTCAAATGACAAGGCAATAACATAAGAAAAATAAACAAGGGCTGCTTACAGAAAGAAATGAATATGATTTATGTCTCTTAAACTTATGAAACTATTGAAGTCAATCATTCAAAAGAAAATGTAACTTCAATTTAAAACTAAATTGAGCTCTCATTTTCAGTTAAGTTTTATAAATTAAAACTGACAAAACCTCAGAGCTTAACATTTGTCATTTATGAGGTTCTAAGCCTTCATCCACTTTTATGCTAGGGACAAAGAAAATGGCTGAAGCTTTGCTGGAACCCAAACTTATCAGTAGCTAAAAGTATGTTAAGGCTGAAAATTTCATGAAAAGCTTCCTTTGTGGGCTCTACTATCAGCTATGAATCACCAAGAGTACAGAAATTATAGGATTATTTTTAAGTGCAAAAACTAGGAAGAAGTAAAACTGTCACAAACTGTTTTACTTGAACAAATCATAATCAAACACTGAAAGATTATAGCAACAATAAAATATATACTTCCAAATTATTTCTTATTAATCCCAATTTTTATCTTTTAAAGACTAGATATTTATTCTTATTTCTAAAATAGCCAGATATTGGACAGTGTGCAGGACTCAAGCAGCTTGAGGAGGTCAGGAAAACAACAGCAAAATCAACAACAGTAACAAAAGCCATGGAACTAACAGTTCATGAACCAGCAAGAATGTGACCTGCACCAATTCTTCTGCACAGATATTACAGCTTTAATTTCAGTATTTTTATGGGACTTCTGAGTGTATTGATAAGTAGATCTCTAACTCTTGTGCCTTTTCTTGGGCTCTTTTACTTCCTTTGGTTTGCCTTGTCCAACTTCAGTGTGATGGGTTTTGTTTTATATGATCATATTTTATTTTGTCATGTTTGGTTGCTATCTCTTAGAAGTCTGATCTTTCCTAATGAGACAGAAAGGGAGTGGATCCAAGGGAGGGGAGGTGGAGAGGAATTGAGAGGAGTAGAGAATGGGAAACTGTAGTTAGGATATACTGTATGAGAAAAAAAACCTATTTTTAATAAAAGAGGAAATTTAGTAATAATTCTGCCATATGATCCAGCTATACATTCCCTTGCCAAATGCCTAAAGGGCTTAACATTATATTCTACAGATGTGTGCTCAAGTATGTTCCTTGCCACTAACCCCATTCAGGAAATGAAACAACCTAAGTTTTTCCTTCAATAAATGTCCTTCAGTAGATGAATGAATAACAGAAATGGTTAAATGTACACAATTGATTATTATTTGGCTAAAAGAAAAGTGATATCATGCAATGTGCAGGGAAATGGGTGAATCTAAAAAAGATTACATTGAATGGGATAATCTAGACCCAGAATGATGGATGATGAATGTTGTATTGGTAATCCTTCTTATGCAGTTCATAACTCCAAATTCTCAGATGTGCATGTATAATAAGGAGTATCTGCAAAAATATGGAATATATGAAGGGAGGAAGGGAGGAAAGGATTGTTCCTCATGTATGAAGAGCAGAATACAGGTGATACAAAGCAGGAAACACATCAGGTCTTAGATCAATGCTTGAACTGGGGAGCCAGGAGGAAATTATATAGAAATAAGTCAAATAGAATAATGTGGGACAAATAGCACCAAGTACTTTCAATTAAGCTTGAAGGAATGATTTTCTCTTATATTTAACTAAAATTATACATAAAATATACACATTGTTTATGTATGTATTGAAGCTATGACATTTGGGCTAATAATGCTCCTGATGAGAAAAATAGACAAGGAAAATCACCAATACTAGGCAAGAGAATCCTAGTTTTCAAATAGTTGTTCAGGATAGTCGAAGTGGTTGTCAAAACTGTATAGGCTATCACTGTGTCCCTTGGTTGCCTTGTAGTGGTTGAAGGTAAGGCTCACTGATGAATAACCTGCAGTCATTACGCAGGACTTGTATTATTTGAGCTCGATCTAACATAAAAGCTTTACTCCTGCATTCTTCCATGATACTAGAAAACCTTACACAAGCTGCCAAAAGAGCAAAATAGTTAATACCCCTACCTAACAGCAACACCTATGAAACACAACAATGTCAGGCCAAGAATGCCATAAAGATACAATTAAGTAGCATTCTTATGTTGGTGATGAACAACAACTGTTTAATTGTACTTACGGCACACTCAACCAGAAGGAAACCATGCCTGTTGCTGAATGAAAAAAAAAAAATAGAAATAATAATAATAAAGAAATGAAACAGAAAGAACACTACTGCCCCTAGGTATTGTGAAGGTGAAGGTTTATTGTGGATTTGTGGGAGAACATAGGCAGAAGCAGGGACCTCGGCAAGAGTACAGAGTGGATATGAATACACTGCACCATGTGAAGAGATGAGGAGGGAAAAGGAAAGACGAGAGAAGGAAATCAGGTGGAAAAGAGACCAAAAAGTACAAAGAGAAATAAGCCAACATGGTTGAATTATATAAGGAAGAGAATCCCAGTCCCCTGTGCTAAAAAGTTCATAGTAGGAGGTGGGTTATGCCAGCCAGTATAGTCAAGTAGCAAGTAGGGATTTAGGGATTCATGGAGAACTTTCAGGCCAGTGTCTGCTTTGATATGTTAATATGTATCTCAGCCATTTGTTCCAGGTTTGAAAAACCTATACTAGAAACCTAGCAGACTAAGTCTAATGAGGTCATCAATCTTAGGCAAGGTTCTACTACCACCATTTGGCTTGATAATTCCTAGATGCTTTTTATTAATACCCTTATTCCCGACAGATAAGAGTAGATATCACACACAGGAAAGCTTCTCTTTACAATGTTAAATGTGGTCATGCATGTCTTTGACCTCAGGAGGCTCTTTATAAGCCTAAGTGCCCAAGTAAAAAGCTGAGCCACACATGCCTGTAACCCTAGTGATGCAGAATTTAGAGATAGAAGAAGCACCAGGTCTTGCTAGCAACCAGATGACCTGCAAGCTGAGTGACAAACCACTTGGAGAATGACAGAGGAGGAACTAGACATCTTTTTTTGATGTCCTCTTGTTCACAGGCATGTGTGAACCACAGCATGCATATGGACATACTACATGTTCAGATAAATAAGTAAAAGTGAGTAGATTATGAAGGAAATTTAGTCATAGGAATTCTTCAGAGAAGTGTGGAAATTAGCAGCTAAAGAACATAGGCCAGTATTGCAGCTTACATGAAGTCATGAGCCTTTGTGAAGATACAACGGAATTATCCTTCTAGATCGAAGGCCACTAGTGTGGTTCTGCAAACGAGACTCACTAAAAAGGATTTAATAACTCTCACTCTTCAATAACCTCTGCCTCTCTTTGCAAAGGCACAATAGAAGCAGGGAGTTTTCTAGGCTGGTCACATAGGTAGCTC
>JADRCD010232954.1:0-15539 GCA_019843815.1 Montemys delectorum
TGGTGGTGTTTGCCTAGCATACAGGGAGCTAAGTGACACACTATGTAAAACAGGCACTGTGGCACAGTTCTGCAGGGTTAGAACTCGGGGGAAGAGAAACTGATTCCTGTGCCACATTAAGAATTTGAGAGGGATCAAAAAGAGCTCACTGTTGTTAAACTGTATATAGACACAAATATGTTTATTCAATCAATGAATGTGCTTATGGTCAAATGTGGTGTTGGTAGAGATTTAGTGGTGAATAAAAGAAGTACAATTCTAAACTTTGAGGAACTTATACAGTAGTAGGTAAGTGGAGTTTTATTTTATCTTATTTTCTAACTTACTCTTATACAATATATCCACATGGCAGCTTCACCTACCTCCATTCCTCCCTGTGCGTTCTCACTTCCCCTCTGCCATAGATCCACTCCTTACCTCTAGCTCTCTCAAAAAGTGAAGGCCTTGCAGTGAAGGCCACTGAACAAGGCACGATAACATACAAAAATGACCAGGGGCACAGCCTCCATCAGGGCTGGGTGAGGGAATCTGGTAGAGAAAAGGGCCACCAAGAGCAGGCAAAAGTGGCAGGCACTCCCACTGTCAGGAATCTCATAAAACTACCAAGCCAACAACCACAGCATGTATTCAGAGGGCCTAGCAAAGACCTGCGCAGGCTCCACAACAGCTGCTTCAGTTTCTGTAAGCCCCTATGATCCCTGCTTACTTGGTTCTGTGGGCCTTGCTCTCCTGGTGTGCTCAATCCCTCTGGCTGCCACAATTCCTCCTACTCTTCTGTGGTGCTCCTTGAGCTACAAGAGGAGGGACATGATGTGAGTGCTCACTGCCAGATGTTTGGGTATGGGTCTCTGCCTCTGTTCCTAACAGCTAGAGTATCCACTTTTAAGTGAGTACATACCATGTTTTTTGTTCTGGGTCTGGCTTACCTCACTCAGGTTGATTTTTTTTCTAGTTCCACCCATTTGCCTTTAAATTTTATGATGTTATTTTTTTAAACAGCTGAGTAATACTCCATTGGTATATGTACTTCATTTACTTATCCATTCTTCTGCTGAGGGATGTCTAGGTTGTTTCAGTTTTTGGCTGTTAAGAATAAAGCTGCTGTGAACGTAGTTGAGCAAATGTCCTCATGGTAGGTTGGAACATCCTTTGTATATATACCCAAGAGCATATAAGCTAGGTCTTGAAATGTATCAATTACCAATTTTGTCAGAAACCACCTTATTGATTTCAATAGTGACTGTGCAAGTTTACATTCTAACAGCAATGGAGGAGTGTTCTCCTTGCTCCACATTCTTGCCAGCTTAAGTTGTCACTTTTGTTTTTGATCTTAAGCATTATGACAGGTGTAAAATGGAATCTCAAAGTGGTTTTGATTTGCATTCCCCTGATGGCTAAGGACATCAGGCTTACAAACATTGACAAAAGGCTAACATATTTCTTTGTTTCTCAGCCATTTGAGATTTCTCTGTTGAGAATTCTAAATCTAGATATGTGTTCCATTTTAAAATTAGATTGTTTGGTTTGTTTAACTTAAGTTTCTTGAGTTCCTTATTTTTTGGATATTAGCCCTCTATCACATGAGGAGTTGGTGAAATTCTTTTCTCATTCTGTATGCTGTCATTTTGTCTTACTGACAGTGTCATTTGCCTTATAGAAGCTTTCAGTTTCATGAAGTCATATTTATTAGTTGTAGATAGTAGTGTCTGGTCTATCAGTATTCTGTTCAGAAAGTCATCTCATGTGCCAGTGTGTACAAAGCTATGCCTCTCTTTCTCTTCTGTTAGGTGCAGTGTATATGATTTTATGGTAAGAGTTTTGATGCACTTAGACTTGAGTTTTGTGAAGTATTATAGACATTAGTCTACTTGCATTCTTCTACATTTAGACATTCAATTAGACCAGCACTATTTTTGAAGATGCTTTCTTTTTCCATTATGTAGTTTTGCTTTTTTTTTTTTTAATTAAAAATCAGGTGTGCATAGGTGTGTTGGCTTATGTCTGGGTCTTTGAGTCAATTCAGTTGATCAATGTGTCTGTTTCTATGCAACTACCATGTGTGTGTGTATTTTTTTAAATTACTACAGCTATGTAGTACAGCTTGAAATTAAGAATAGTGATACCTCTGGAAGTTCTGTTATTGTTCAGGATTGTTTTGTATCCTGGGTTTTTTTTTCTTCCATATGAAGTTGTGTGTTGTCCTTTCTAAGGTCTTTAAAGAATTGTCTTGGAATTTTGACTGGCATTTAATCTGTACATTGCTCTATCCATAAAAATGGGTCTTCTTTCCATCTTTTCTTCTTCTTTCTGTCTTCCCATCCTTGAAGGTTTTATCATACAAATCTTTTACTTGCTTGGTTAGAGTTACTCCAATGTATTGTTTCCCTGATTTCTTTCCTAGTCTATTTATCATTTGTATAAAGGAAGGCTACTGATTTTTTTACTTAATCTTGTATTCATCCATTTAGCTGGAGGTGTTTATCAGCTGTAGGAATTCTCTGAAAGAAATTTTTGGCTTAGTTATGTGTATTACATTATTTGCAACTAAGGCTACTTTGACTTCTTCATTTCTGATTTGTATCCCCTTGATCTCCTTTAGTTGTCCTATTCTAGTTAAAACTTCAAGCACTACATTGAACAGAGAAGGAGAGTGTGGACAGTCTTGAAAAAGTTAGTCCATGCTGGAGAGATGTCTGAGCACTTGTTGCACTTGCAGAGAACCTGGTTTGTGTTACCAGCACCTACATAGAGGCTAAAAATCTGTAATCCAGTTCCAGAGGATACAGTGCATCTTCTGGCCTCTGTGGGTACTTTATGCCTATGGTGAATGGCTGGACACATTGGTAAATCACCAGTACATATAAAATAAAAGAAAAGAAAAGAAAAGAAAAGAAAAGAATGAGCTCTGAAGTAATGAATTATATAATATGAATATAACATGCTTTGGAGAAGAGTCAGTGCTTAGAGATAAAACTATACATTCATTGAGGAAGTAGAAAGGTAGAGGGTAAGGTTACTAATTTTGTTCACTTCCTTCTAGACAGGTGAAATCATGTTTAAACTTGAAGTAGTGAGGAGTATGTCTTAATCTGAGAAAGCAGAATGTATGAAGGCCTTGATGTATAACATGCATGGTGTACTTGTGCAAATAAAAGATTATCATTGTGGATGAACATAGAAGAGTAACTTGAATGAATTTGCCCTAAGAGTGATTTGTCAAGCTATAAGATGTAGTGTTGGTGCTGTTTTTTAAATAACACATGTGTGATTTAATTGGGTAACACTTAGAAGAAAACTTATGATGCTATGCTATATACAGCAAATATGAATTGTTTGCCTCAGAGCTTTTGGGCTCACAAAACCCATGGTATTTACTATTTGAGCCTTTACTGTGTTATTGTGCTGCCCCCTATAGAGCATAAACAGATGTCCTAGCACACATGATGGGAACAGACTTCACCTCATTGGTCAGGAGCAGCTTTAAGGCCTAGTCAGTGTTTGCACTGAAACACTGACCATGGTCTATGTTCTGTAGTCTGAAAGTAGTGATTTAACCCAGTTTTATCTTGTAGTCTATAATCCAAGTGAAAATTAAATATATAAAAGAATGAGTCAAAAATTATGACTGATAAAATTATGAAAATGGAAATCAGGCTTATGACATTTAAGAATATTGTGATCATCATAATGAAATAAAAAATGGAAATAGTATACATTTATTTTGCTTTTTTTTTTAAATAGAGTCTCACTGTTTTCTAGTCTGGTGGCATCAAACTCATCAGATAATCTTCCTGCCACACCTCCCCAGCTAACTGGCAGTAAGTAACAGTCCCACTAAGTGCCAGCTGCCACATTGAAACAATTTATTTTAATTAAAAAATTGCTAAGTTCTGTCTGAAGAGATGGCTCAGAGGTTAAGAGCATAGACTGCTTTTCCAGAGGTCCTGAGTTCAATTTCCCGAAACCATCTGTAATGGGATTCAATGCATGCCCTCTTTTGTTGTGTCCAAAGACAATGACAGTGTACTCACGTACATAAATAAATCTTTAAAAAAATGTTTGCCAAGTTCTTCTCAGAAAAAAAATCATCATTTAATGGTAATTGTCTTTTGCAAATTGTGATGGCTTATCTATTTACTTATGTGTATCTAAGGAGACTAAACTTAGGCAGAGTCATTTGCCAAAGAGAATATGACCAGCAGTGGAGCTGACTGACCTCATTTTATGTAAAGCTGGGGATGAAGTTATAATAGATTAGGGTTTCTCCCTCCATGCACCATTCCAAGCTTATATAGCATTACATTTTTATGTGATTGAAAACATTGTTGACTTAATATTCTTTGGAAGAAAAAATCTTGCTCATTTAGAACACTATTTCTGTTACTAAGGAGCTATGGTGACTTGGAAGCTAAGAAATCTCTTTTCATGAAACTTTGATTGATAAGTAATTAAGAGAACTCAAAAAAGATTGTAAATCTAAAATCTTACTAAGCTAAGGTTGGAGACTTCCATGGGTTTTCCGAGTGGGTCTATCTTCTTTCTGCATGTGCCTGTGGTTGGAAGCCATCACCTACATAGGAGCTTGTGGCTTGTAGAGTGCTCCAACAGTCTGAGGGCTCTGAGATAACAGCTTCACATCTGTACTAGAGAAAGCAGCAGTAAAGCAGATGAGCTGCAGCTGTGATTACAAAGCCACAATGTCTGGTTACCCAGAGCACTGCTTGCCTTGCCCTGTTTTTTCCAATTGTTGGCTCACACAAGTACTTTGACAGTGAATGGAGTTTCTGTAAATACAAAAACTGTGTGTGCGTGTGCGTGTGTGTGTGCGTGTGCGTGTGTGTGTGCGTGTGTGTGTAAAGGAAACATTAGGGGCAGATTGTTTCCTTGGAGGGTACCTGTAGGAAAGAATCCTATCTATTCCAGTAGGAAATCTCTGGAGTTTTACCTTCTAGGCATAGTGGAAGATTGAAGTGCAGCTCTGAGCACACTTACCAATTGTATCTGCCTATACAGACTACAAACACATATTTAGGGTTTAAGGCTGATGCTATGTTATTAACACCAGATGTTAAATACTTGATTTTCAATTATTCTTCATACCTTAGGATAATTTAAAAGGTATCTTGGACCTTTAAGACTGCTATGATCCATAGGCTTCAGAGCTAAATTGGCCCTTAGTATGTCTAAGCGTTTGTGTTAGTCTATTTGATATCTGTCAGTTGAGAAATCCATGCTCAGCAAATATCTGCTTTTGTGAGGTTATCAACTTTATGAAAGTGGTTTTTAAAAATATAAAGGTACTTAGTTATCTTTACTGTAATTTAGCATTTAAACCACTCATGTTTCTTTGGAGAGAGATAAATATTTCTGTAAAGTTTAAATATAAGTATAAAGACATTTACATTTAACAAGGGAGCAAATTGATGCTAGAATTGGTAAGAAAGGAGAGTTCTGAGAACTTGAAGTGTTCTGAATTGTCTGTTTTCATTTTGACGTGAATGAAAATAGGAAGGTAGCATTCAGGAAGGAAGGATGTGAAGGCAGCTCTGCAGTAGGCTGTGATGTCTTGCTTGTGTTCAGTCAACACTGTCATATTATAAGTTCTATAAAAGATAGTTCTGTTCATGTTAGTAACTACATGACTTATAATAAACATTTTTGTCATCATGATTATAATTTAACTCAATGATTTAAACTTCTAAGATTTGGGGTTTGTTTTTTTTGTTTTCGTTTTTTTAGCACTGGGTCTCAACATATAGCACAGGTTGGTCCAGGATCTGGAACTGTCCCTCTGCTATCTGAATTTTGAAATAAGGCATGCAGTGCCATTCCCAGCAAATTACAAACACACACACACACACACACACACACACACACACACACACACTTTTTAGCATTTTATGTTTAACCCAAATTCAAAATATGCAAACTGGGTAGAAGAATAGAAGAGAACTATGAGTTGAAATAACTAGGAGAAAGAACAGTTTAGGGCAATGTAGAGAATAATTTCTGTTCCGGGTATTGGGTTCTAGTTGTTTAGCTATTGATTTTATTGGTTGAGTCCAAAGGTTGCTGCTTTCTAAAGGAACATACAGTTTAAATCACCTACATTTTATTGTTAGAATGCTTAATATATGATTAAAAAAATATATTCTAGACATTTCAAAGAAAATGCAGCCTTTGGTAAAGAGAAAAGGTAAATAGAGATGGTGTAGATGCTGATCTTCATGGAAAAAGTTTATGTGTAAGCATCTACGAAAAAACTTAAATACGAAAACAAGCACACAGTAGAATAATTATGATAATAATTAATGAACAGGTAAAAATCAATAGTGTAAAAATGAGATAATTAAAACAAGTTGAAGTTCTCTAACTAGAATGGGCAATAATTAAAAGGTATTGATTTACCACCTGTAGGGTATTAAGAAAATTTTAATTTCATATATATCAAATGCATTCAATTCTGGCCCAGCCATAAAAGATTAAAGGAAAATGAGCAGTGAATGATTCTGAACAGTCACATGTGATGGTTTTACATGTGTATAATAATTGAAGCTATAGCAAGAGAGGAGGGTGAAGGGAATATAAAGGACTGAAGGTTGAGAACGTAACATTTAAATTTCAGATAATAAGCATGCAGGCGCATTAAATGAACTATACAAAGCAATATAGATTTAAATTAAAGTTGACTGTTTTATTTCATCATGTTTTCATTTTGTTTGTTTTTGATAGGTGAAATATCATTTTTGCCTATCACAAAAGAAAACTTTTCAAAAGTTTTCTTATGGGAGCATTCTGCTAATAACCATATTATCAGTTATAATTTATTATTGTTGTTGAGGAAAGGTTGCTGAATTAAAATGTTTGGTGGTCCTCTTGCCACTGTCATCTAGATGTTTAGACAACAGGCATGGGCCCCTGATTGTGACTAAGGCTTTTACTTTATAAAATAAGCCTTAAAGTCTGATCATTATATATAATTTTACTGTTAAGTTAACCTAAGTATATTTTGTGAAAAAAGTTTATAGTAAATTCAGCCTAACCTCATATGTGTGTATGTGTATGTATATGTATTTGAAGCTCTGCCAATTATAGATGAGAAATGAATTGCAAAGTATAAAAACTGCTTCTACTTTCTGTTTCTGTATTATGAAACCTGAATATAGAATTTCTGTCTCAGTTGATGAAACATTCAGTTATGTATTAGAATTTCTGCATTGTTGATATTTCTCACCCTTACCAATATTTGAGTAAATCGTTGTGCTAAAGAATCTCCAGGGACACACCTATGTATATTTATTTTTTCTCATTTTAATGATTTTTTTAAAAAATGAAATTGAAGTGATTTTGCACCTGAAGTTCACCAAAGACAGCCTCCTGTTTCTTTTTTATTCAGAGATTTTTATCAGAGGAATGTAGACTGGAATCTGCAATGGTTCTCAAAATCCCAAAGTGGTAAGTGAGACCAATTAAGTCTTTTCTTACCAATATTTAGTTGTAATTTTTCTCTATAGTACTTTACTGAAGTATTTAAAATGACAAGTGACATCAATTCTAGTGCTTACACATCTGATAACTTTAGAGTCTGGCTATTAGAAGCTCTGAGTTTGTGTTCCTAATGGTTTTGATTTATTTGATACCTGGAATCAGGTTCAAGGAGAAAAGGAGGTGGGTGGGCAGGAGGCTACCCTTATGACAGTGTTCATATTGCCTCTTCTTTTTGGAGCTAAACAAACCACATCTCTAAATTGATGTGTGGCCCTAGTTGATCTTGTTAGAGTGACAGTAAAGGTGGCATTTCCTGTTTTTAGCCTATCAGTTCAAGAATTAGAACCCACATTTACCTTGAATTTTGTAATCCAAGTGAAATGCTTTGGAGACTGGCATATAAAATATTAAATGTTTAAAAGAATGAGTCCTAATTTAACCTAATATAATATAGTTATGAAAAAATGAAGATTAGACCTGTTAAATTTAAGAATGTGGCAGTGTAATGAATTAAGATAGCACACATTTATTTATTTATTTACATTATTTATTTCATTGAATTTGGGACTGATATTGACAAAGTTCTTGGTAAGAATCAAAAATATTTATGAATTTGAAAAATCTTCATAAGAATTATCCAGAACACTGATAAAGGACTTGCTTAGTGTGTCCTGGGTTAGCACACAACACATGGATATACACACATATGAAAAAAAGATGAAAAATAAAGATTTTATAGAGCTCAAAATTGGGTTTTAGGTTTATAGTAAAATTTTCTGTGTATGAAGTTTTTGTTATACAAATAAAAAGTAATTTGAAAAAATTTGAAAAAACTTCTGAGGTGAATCTTGCTAATAAGCAGCCCTAGGTGGATTAGTATTTATGATTTAGATTAAGCTATCCTTGAACTCAGGGTGGTTCTCAAGCATCAGAGTGCTGAGATCGTAAGCATGTATCACCATGCATGCCCTATTTAAAAGCAATAATTTTAGACAATGAGACTTGATATATTTTATACACACACACACACACACACGTATTGGAATACATATTGAGATTATTCTAATGTAAATTTACAAAAAAGCTTCAGCATTAAAACTGACTTTGTGGTATCTGTATGAATGATCTTAAAGGAGATGACTTAGCAAAATAACTCAAAAATTTTACCCAGTAGCAAAATTTTTTAAGTGTAAAACACATAACTCAAAAGTTGAACAATAGTGTGCCTTTGGGAATGGTCCAACAACTTAGACTTTATTTTAACATTCTGATATACAATGCGTTCTAATGGTCTTGGTATGATTTATTTGTCAAGTTATTTTCACATTTACATTGCTAGGAGAGGAGGTATCTGTCTCTGTATATTCAAAAATAGCTTAATATATATTCTGATTCAATTAGTGTAGTTAATATTTCAACCTCAGCTCTGTTGTGTCTGGATTGTGTGATCCCAGAAGATAGAGATGAAGTTAATTTCTTTGCAACCCTTTAAATCTCAATTGAAAGGCATTGTCTTTGAGAAACATAAAAAAATAAATGTTAAGGCAGACAATTTGTGTGTATTACATGTGACACCATCCTTACCATCCTTCTGTAGCTTTAAATTTCTGCCAAAAGTCCTTATTTCCTCTCTTATCTACCTTTTATTATGTAACTTCCCTACCTGGCCTGTGCATCAATGAGAAAGCCCAGTTGTCCAAAGTGACCATTGGAAGCACAGAGCTTGCTCTATTTTTCTTTATCAGTAGTTTTCCTTTGTTGTTAGATATAACTGAAATTATATCAGACAGTAAAGCCATAGCTAGCCCTTGTGGTATACATTTGTAAATGCCAAGAATTTGAAATAGAGGCAGAAAGATCAGGAGTTCTAGTCTACCTTTGGGTTCATAAATGATTTGAGACCAGCCTAAGCTATAGGCAACCCATTTTTAAAATACAAAGGAAAAACAAAACAAAGAAAAACAAGCACTATATATTATAATTTACTTTCCAGCAAGGTAGAATTTTATGATTAAGTTGTAAATGGTACTTTTAAATGTTATTTAACAACTCTATTAGCTATTAATATAACCCAGCAACCCCCCCATCCAATAATCAAGGCAGAGTTCTATCAATTTTAAATCAACTTTAGTACCATTAGTGGGCATATTACCCATAATCTATTTTTCTATCTGGTAGACTGTTAATTCTAGCTGTGTTCCCCAAGTATTTGCTGTTAGAGCCTTGCCTGAGTTATTTATGCTCCATTATCTGTCCTCAGAGGCCATTTCACTTTGGCCATGTGCTCCTGGCCCATTACATCTAATGGAGATCTCCTATTCTCTCTGTCTTCTTTCTCCTTCTCCTTTCTTCTTCCTCCTCTTTTTCTGTTGTGGTCCTTATCTCTGACCCCCAGCTCGGTAACTAAAACCAAGCCTACCTCTCTTTTCCCCAGTAATTGACCGTGGCCACTTTTCTTTAACCAATAGCTTTAAATAGGGGAGCAAGTTATATACAACAGAGGCTGGTAAACATGTGATTTCTCTCATTTGTGGGGTAACCATTTCTTAGGGTACAGAATTTAGCATTTGAATACATAGCAGCACCAGACCAAATCCCTACATTAGGTAGCTAATACTGCACAAGAACTTTGCCTTGGATATGTTTGTTATAACAGCAATATGTCTTAATTAACATGTATTTATGAAGTACTGATATACAGGAAACATACAGCTATAAAATTAGTGGCTCGAGACTATTCATTTTACTTTGCTTTTTTCACAGGCACATACAGTATAATATAGGGGAATTTTAGAGGACATTGATTGTCTTAACATATTCTCTAGCTTGGTAAGACAAATTTAGCATGACAGTGTAGTAGTGCTTTGCTAGGAAGCTTGTTCCCCTCTGTCTGAGAGACAGTAAAAGTTCAAGACATGACTCAGTATTTAGTGCATGCTCTGATTAGAATGATTTTTGTCTCTTGTATATTTGGAACATTCTGTGCATTTATAACTTCTACCCAGTAGAAGCTTATTTCTTCCCTCAGACACTAGCTTTCAGATGTGCAGGGACAGTTATACATGCCTCTATTTCATGCTCTTGTTACCAATCCAAACAGCAAATTTCTTTCGCATATGAATGAATTATCAGATACACTCACAGTTCACTTGGCCATTTTAGTTTGCACACAAACTCAGAAGGTTCATAGATGTAGCTAGCTTCTCTGGCATAGTATGGCCTGGATGATACAGTATGCTATAGCTATACTGTACTTTGTTCAAAATTGAAGTACTTATAAAATAAGTTGATTGTATATTATTGAAGGGAGAATTTATAATTAATATTAATAAAATTTCATAGCATTACTCTTTAGATGAATTGTGTTATTAAGGAATTTTACTAGATTTGTACAATATTTTGCTTTAACAAGTTTTCTTGGAAAGAAACTTGACATTTAGACAGTTTTGATTAAAAGAGAAAGGGTTATAACAAAAATTGATGTTCCAATAAATATACACATTTTACAGAAATATGTGTGTATTTTCTAAGTAAAGATTTTTCTCTCTTTTTTTTCTTTTGCTCTTTAGCTTTTCAGTTTTGCTTTCTTATTGTTGAGAAATGTTTTGTGCATTTAATGTTAGATTTATAGGTTCATTTATATTGGTCTCTATTTTACTTATGTTAAGTAATAAACAGATTTTTGTCACTGTTTTAAGGATTAATGCTCAATGTTGAAGAATATTAATTTATTGCTAAAATTTCAGCACCAATGATTAAAAAAAACCCAAAAGTTGCATTTTTTTCTCAATATTGATGTGATCAGAAAGTTTTTTCTCTATACAACTGTACTTTCATGCTGAGATTAGTGCACTTAAAGTGTGCACTGCCTCTGTGTTTTGAGCCAGTAGAGTAGTTTCTCCAGATATCTGCTGGAGCTGCTCCACAGCCCCCTAGGCCACCCCAACTGGCTGGATTTAGAGCAGCAGCTTCAGAAATGACAGTCTTATCCATTCCAGTTTTTATTAACTTTTTACTAAAACTTTATTTTCTTAAAATTCTTTAGAGCACCCTCAAGAAGAAAAAGACAAATAAAGAAATATTTTTTTTTCTTATTGATTTGCTGCACACATTGGCTTCCTTACCTTTAGACTGTTAATTACTGTTTGAGGATCTGAAAACAAAAATACAATCCTCTTAAGGATGTTCAGAGCTAAATCTGCATCTCATAACATTACTCGTAAAGTGATCCAATAGAACCTCCACTGTGGAGATCCAAATAAATCCTGGGGTCAACTAAGACTCAGGGCCATTGCTCAAAGTACCTGTTTTGCCCTGCTCTCTGAGCCCATGATTCTGAACATAGTCCTGTCGGTAACACAAGACCACTGTTGACCTTCTGTGCTCTTACCATAGTGCAGTCTGCTCCAGAGCTTACTGCACAAGCCAAGAATATGTCACACCAATTTCATTTCATGACAATAGCATTATTTTCAGATAAGAAACATTTTTATTCATGTGGCATACAAGTATGTATAACATTATAGTTTTCCTGTTTTAAAGTTAATATTTTAATTTATATTTTTGAGACAGATTCCCATGTAGCCCAGGCTGGGCTTGAGTTCATGCTATAGTTGAGGATGAGCTTGTGGTCCGAGTTCCCCTTCCCTCTCTTCCCAAGTAGCAGCACTGCATACGCTGCCAACAGTCGTGGCTTTTACTGGATTTTAATGCTTGTCGTGTTCAGATTATGACTGTGGCCCTACTGCCTCCCTTCCCCCAAAAGCTTGAAGAATAAAATAAATGATATTAACTGATAGTTTGTATACTAGAGCAATTTAGAAGTCCCATTTGTCACTACTGCTTAGTTGTATGGAATCTTTTTATTTAGCATGGTCGGCAGAGAAAGTAAGGGCAGAGAAAGAAAAGGAGGGGCATCTAGTTACTCTCAAAACTAAGAAAATACTGTTCTCTTAAGTGTAAGAGAACCTGTTAGTCAGTGTTAAAGACATTTTATAATGAAAGAGAATACATTTTTCATGTTAACTGTGGCATAACCATCATATCTTACGTGTGATTTTAGATATGTAACTATTAGGTTACTGTTGGGGTATAATGGAATACTTGATAATACCATTGTAAATACTGCATATACATCAGAATTTTTGTAAGGTATTTGTTTTGATGTTGCTTTAAAATCCTTAGCACTTCAGCATATATTAGGTCTGACAGTTCTTAAGCTAATAAAATCTAACAGAACATATTGAACCATTACAGAATTTAAGCAGTATGGGTTGTTTCAAATTTACCCTCACACAATAGAGATTTTAAATCTTTTAAAATGAATGTGTTAGCACAATAAATACATAGAAGGAACTGCAAAATAAGGATAGTTAGTGCATGCTGTGGAAAGCCTGTGAATTGCCACAAAAAATCCCCACAAACAAACCAAACACACCCCAAACCGATTATCCTCACAAGCATTTGATGCAATTTGACAGTGAAAAGCGCACCCTGTAAAAGCTGTTGCACTAAGCACTTCATTTAAAAGGTTTCCTTCTCACACCCTGAAATTACACTTACTCCCTTCAAGTGAAGATTCAAAATTTGTTCTCTGTTTATTTTGGTTGCAACTACTTATGCATTGATTTTTTGCTGCCCCACCCCACTTGCTGATAAGCTAGAAAGTCTTTTGGGTTTCTTCCTTGCAGTAAACACACAATCTGTACTGTAGGTTACATTCAGAAATGAAGTCAAAATAAAATCCTCAGCCTGCAACAAATATACTCTATATAATAATAAAATAGCAAACCTAGCATACCATAAAATAATGTCATGGGCCCCAAAGCCCTCAAAATATGTACAATGCACAAACATTTAGTTGGCATTGCCATACACATTTGCATAGTTTGATTTACTTGAATTTTTGTTAAATGCCTTGAAAAAGTGCCTGATTCATTTATGTGAGAAAGACACTTGGAAACTTGTAGGCGAGACTGCGACTGTGGGATTCTGTTCTCCGTGTGATATGAGTGTTTCTTTCCCTCTGCAACAAAGCCCTGAGCATCTGGCTGCATTCCCTGTTCTTTGTGACAGCCTTCTCGTCTTTTCTAAGCCTCACTCTGCTACAGTTCTTTTTTTTTTTTTTAAACTGGGAACTGAAGTCCTGAGTTTTGGTGCCAACTCTGACACTAACCAATAGAACCATTTTGAATATTGGTCTCAGAGTCTGAATTGGGAGCATGAGCACATAATAATTTTAAATGTTGATATTGGGAAAGAGGTCAGTTATCAGATAATTGATTATCTTCCTGAACCCAAAAAACATTTGCTGAGTGATTCATTTACCAATGAATATTCCTCCTGAAATAAGTTTATTGAAACATAAATTTACTCACTATCCATTTTAATCTACCAACTAGTGTGATGTATCAATTTGCTTAATAGCAAATTATTAACTTCTTGAAATATGTTTCTCTTACATCTGTCTAAAATTTGTTACAAATTAGTCTGGATAGAGTAGTTTTAAAGACTGGAATTTTTAGTTACAAGTATTAAGTTTCAGTTTGGTTTTGATATTTCTTCATAATAGCCATTTCACCCCAGATATTTTATAATAGAATTATTTCATCAGTTCAACTCTGCTGAATGCTAAATTTCTTATGTGTATTTGATAACTTTAATGCTTTTTAGTATGTTAAAACAGAAGATATGTCCTACTGAACTATATGAGAAAAATATGAATTGAGGTTCATAAAGGATTAAGTTGATGGAACATGTTTATAAATGAAATAGTTCACATCGTGACTTAAAAACTCAGAAGGATTCAAGAAATTTTGACGTAACACAAACATTCTTATTCACAGAAGTTATTGTACCAAAGAATAATGAATTCTCGGATAAAGTCTGCATAGACATAGGACAAGATTGCGGTAAATCTCATTGTAAATTGAAACATTGGACTTATCAGTCTAAAACATCAAATCTCTCTTCCAAAGCTCGATAATTATTTAGTACAGATTACTGTCAACATTATGCAAGTTTTAAAGAAACTATTTTTATGCGAACTGGGGAATTTGTCACTTGACAAGATGGGCTCATTTTTGGCATTGTAAACCTAGGCTTTTCATTTCTTTATTATCCTTCCTGCTCAGGTGGGCTACAGTACAAGGCTGGAAAATATTCATGTTTTAGGAATAAGCCCCCAGCCCTCAGCCATACCCTATAACTACAATTCAAATCATGTTGAAATTCTGTGTCTGTATATATGTATTTTTGTGTTGACCAATGGATGAGACATAGCTACCAAGGGCTGTTTGAGAAACTAACGAAGTTAAAAAGACCTGGGGGAAACCAGAAAGTTACTTTTTATACTTTCTATGTCTTGCCACTACAGCGAATTTTGTCTCTATGAGCATAGAGATGTCTTTGTCTCTGAATGAATATATCAAATTGTGCAACAGGTTCTTGGCATATGTCAAAAAGAAAATGGCCTTGTGCTGAAGGAGGGACAGAGATGAAATTAAATTAGAGAACCTCCTTGTGGCACTGTAATGCAGTAAATTATTCTAAACACTGGTGGTTTTTGTTTTTGTTTTTACTGCATTCTTACTAAAGTCCCCACCCTTACCTCTACTTTTCAGTTATTACCTTTCATTAAAGGCAATGCCAGTAGGCTGTAGACTTAAGTGTATTTCTCTGGAACGTTCGTGGAAGAGGTAGTTTGTGTCTGAATGAAATGGGAGCCATGAACTCTGGTGCCTGTGCAGACAACTACCAACTGAGACTCACCTATACAGCTCTAAGCCACTCCTCTTCCGTTAGAAGAATTGAAGTGGGATTCTGAGATTTCAAAAAGAAGTATATTCCCCAAGTCTTGATTCAAATTCCAAGCTTAATTGTATTAATGCCCCAGCAGAAGATTATAGTGGCCACACAATTAAGTAAGTGAGTGTGAGTGTGTGTGTCTGTGTCTGTGAGGGAAGGGGAGCAGTGCTAGGAATCAAAGATATATCTTTGTTCTGCTATACAAGTGCCTTCCCACTGACCTCCTTTCTCCAGCCCCAGACTCA
>JADRCD010232955.1:0-17917 GCA_019843815.1 Montemys delectorum
GAAGAGAGGACGAGCAAGAGAAGAGAGAGAGAAGGGGGGTAAGCAACCCCTTTTATAATTAGTCAGGCACACCTGGCTGTTGCCAGATAACTGTGGGGTGGAGCCTAGAAGAAACACCAACAAGCAACACACATCCCGGGTGTTCCAAATAATTTAGAAGACCTTCCTGATAATAACAATTATGGCAAAGCCTCGGTGTGCTGAGCAGTTCCTTCAGTTAATGCACTCATGAATACATTTAATCATTTCAATGAGACTATGTAAAACATTCTTCTTATGCCTGTTTTATATGTGTTGTTCCTAGTATATAAGCAATTGACTTAAAGCAATATACCTGCCAAGAGTGGCCAATAGCCCCCTGATTCTTCCATGTAGCTAGTTGCTCTCCAGATGAACATAGTAGCAAGTTACCCCGAGGCTTCCCAGCTTACCTGGGAACAATCCCAGAGTCACATTAAATAGATAGGTTTTTTTCAGATTCTAATTACCCCTGAATATTAGTACTTATAAACAGGTGAGCTTCTTGATGTTTGACATCAATGCTAAATGACTTTGCTGTTGTTAAATATTTACCAATGGTGGGCAGACATCCAAGACAGCCCGTATTTCCTAGTGCCATGGACTTGTGTCTCTGCTTTGGGAAATGACAGTTCTACTTACTGTTTGGAGTGTTTTGTGCTCCTTTGCCAAAATTGGTCTTAAAATCTATGTATCTCAGGCTCGTCTCAAACTTCCTATGTAGCCCAGGTTAACCTAAAATTACAAAATGAATGCACCACCTCACTTGGCACACCGTATTTGTCTCCTCATATTTTTATTTTTATTCTCCCTGGCACATGTGCAATGAGGGAGAAAGCTATCTGGGGCCTCTTCTAACACAGGGTTAATGTTGTAAGCCAGTCCCACTCCACTCCCTATAAATTATTTAACATTAATAATCAAGTCCATTTAGGTCCTAGCTCCTAATTCTGTCTTGTGTCTTGTGTGTTAGGCCTCCAATACACATATGAATGAGACACATCTCAAACTACTGTATAGCTTAAAACAACACAGTGGGTTATCTTGCAGTTTCATGGGCCAGGATCCTCAGTAGAGGTCAGCTGGGCCCTCTGCTCAAAGCATCAAGTATCTCAAATTCAAGTGTCGGCCATTCTGGGTTTTATCCAGAGACTCTAAAGGGGAAGAGGAGATAGAGATACATGTCCAAGTTCATTGTTATTGTCAGCAGGATTTAGCTCCTTTTACTAGAGGACTGGAGTTTCTCTTTATTCACTGGAGCTTTCTAAGGGATACCCTCAGTGGCTGGAAGCTACCTACATTCTTTGACTTGTAACACCATCCTTGACCTATCAATCATGATACATCACATTCTCCTCATTCATTGAATCTCTGATTTCTGTGGGTTTTGTCCTCAGCATGCAGACTCAATGAATATGTATGTAGTACTTAGACCATTAAAAAGTTTATGCCATTAGTTACATCACTTCCTTCTGAAAAGAATCTCCTTATTTTTAGGTCCATCAAGACCTTAAGTACACTGGAACTATAAATGGAATACAATGTAACATATAATGTATATGTTGGTCATATAATGTAACATGGGAACGATATTCCATCATGTGCATGGCTCTGAGATCATGGTTTTTAGATCTGATACCTAACAGGCAGAATTTTTTGAATTTTAACTTATTATTCATAAATTTATTTACAGTATACAACATGATAGTTTGATATGTGTGTGTTGCAAAATGCCTAAACCAAGATGCTTAATACATACATCACCTCACATATGTGCATGCAAGTATGTTTGCTTCTGTGTAGTAAGTATGTGTGTGCATGTGCATATATGGTGAGAAGACTTAAAATCTATTCTCATCAATTTTCAAGTATCTAACATATTATTGTTATATATAATATATATTATATATATAATATATATGTATATCATATAATAGATCTTTTGAAGTTATTCTGTGACCTAACTAGAGTTTTGTGTCCTCTTTCAGTGTCTTTCCAGCTCCTACCACAATCTACTCTTTGTGGAAAAAAAATCATTGGCTTTTTCAGATTCTACATATAAGTAAGATGCAATACTGGTCTCTTTGTGTCTGGCTTATTTCACTTAACATTGTGTCTTACAGGGCCATCCATGTTGTCATAAATGACAGCACATGTCATTATTTTAAAGGCTAGAGAGTGTTCTATTGTGAGCATATGCCATGCTTTCTCATTCTAAATGCTATTTGTTTTTTAATGTATTTATTAACTATTTGTGACTTCGATCACCTCCCCCGACTCCTCTCGTCACGTCTCTCCATAGCCATCTCTACCTTCCCAACTTCATGTCCTTCCTTTTATTTTTTAATAACCTATTGACTTTAATTTGTACTATCTGTGTACATCTGGGCGTGGAGCCATCCACTGGAGTGTGGTTGATATACCATGAGCTATATTTTTAGAGAAAATTGACTGGCCTGTCTAATGTACTCCTTTCTTCTCCATGCTGGAAGCTGATTGGCTTGATCTTGTGCATGTTTTGCGCTGGCAACCACAGATGGTACAAGTTCAGTGGCTCTTTCATGTTCAGAAGACACTGTTTCACTCTCGTCCTTACTGACCTCTGGCTCTCACAATTTTTCTGCCTCCTCTTTCCAAACAGTCCCTGGGTCTTGGGGAGGGACTACAGTATAGATGTCCCACTTGTGGCTGAGCACTCCAGAGATGCTTATTCTTTGCCTTGACTAGTTGTGAGTCTCTGCATTACTGTACAAAGAAATTTCTCTGATGACAAATGCTACTGTTTAAAGTCACTAGAGTTTGGGGGTTTTTTTAAATAGCTTGTCATTAATATTTTCTATTTCTTTCTCTATGCTTGCTTCGGAAAAAAAGCAGTCTCACTATGGGGCCCAGGCTAGCTTTAAACTCAAGATTCTCCTGCTTCAGCCTCCCAAGTGCTCAGAGTACAGACACACACCACCATTCTAATATATCTCTTAACATAAAGCCAAGTGATGGGTACGTGGCATATAACAAATGGATGGGCTGTTTTCTAGAGACTCAGTTAGGAAAGACGAGTGATATATCACACAATAATATTCTGCTAGATGTGATTCGTGTGATTTATGTACAATGGAGCTTAGCTTAGTGTAATGCCTGCTTTATGTTCGAGATTTGTGGTATAATGGGAGGGGAGATCTTTGAGAGGGAGACTGACTTTCTCACTTGCTATGTGGTTTCTTCTGTGTACACAAGACAGTAAATCTTTCCCCTGTTCTGTGAGTAGCTCCTGGATACCCACAGAAAAGCATCCACAGTTTTCTCATGCTTTAAGTGGTATAATTCTCCCAAATCTAGCAACTGGTGCCTCCGTGCCACCAGGTATCCTCTGGCTGTGCCTACACCAGCATCATCCAACACTTTCTCCTTACAGAAAATAAAAGTGTCTGGGCTCATTTCATTCATGAAAGCTAACCGAAAATTGGGCCCATCTTTAACATTTGCAAAGCTTGAGGCAAACGTAAAAAAAAAAAAAAAAAAAGGACACCCATGTACCTGGAATTTAAATTGTTGTAAATTGAAAAATCAAGCTATTGACCATTAAATAAGAATATGTGCCAGTCCCTTCTTTAATAAATATGTGAAGGGCTTAACAGCCCACAAAGGTGACATGAAAATTAATTTAAACCGAAAGCATTTGAACAATAAACGGCTATGGAAATATTACCTTATAAACAGCCTCTCCCAAATAAAGCCTCCTCCAGAGTGCTTTCTTGTTTGAGAGAAGACTGTCCCTTAATACTGGGAAGAGAAACCTCAATAACTGCGCCCCCCCCCCCCCCCCGCCCCGTATTACATCAAAAAGCCCAGGGGAAGGGCCAGGAGAATGGCTGTCAGTAAAACGCTTGCCTTGCAAGGGTGAGGTGCTGAGTTCAGCCCCTAGAATCCACATAAAATACCAGGCATGATGATACACACTCGCTACCCCTGTGCTCAGGGCAGGGGACAGAGCACAGAGACAGGAGCTGGCTGGCGAGCCAGTCCAGCCTACTCACTGAACTCCAGGCCAAGACAGAACCTGGCTCAAAGGAAGGAGATAGCGGTCCTAAGGATTACTTGAAGTTATCCTGTGGGCTCCCTGTGCACCCGTGTATGCATGCATACATGTGCAACCTACGCACACATGCACATTTGTGTGTGTGTACACACACACATATACACGTTCACACACAAACACACACACAGGGGACACAGGGGACACACAGAGAGAAGTCAATGAAATGAGAACATGGGTGATTTCCTATTAAAGCTGAAGCCCACATCCCTTTCTTGTTAAATTACTGTTAACCTTTTTACCTCTGGCTGTTCAGTGCATGCTTGTGGAGGACTCCTAAATGCATATCAAACCACCTTGTCTTTCTTCTTGCTAACTTGCCACCCATCAATTAGTTTCAAGAACTTAAGCAGACAGAGGAAGTGGTTCCTTCCCAATATATAATCAGATGACTATTTAGAAAATCAAGTCCTCTTGAAAAGTTTTCAGACTTACTCATATGAGGAACACCAGCTCTGCGCAGCCAGCCTATTTCCAGCTCTATCCTTTGCAGCTGACTAATGTGCAAGCCTGTGGGTGCTTTGGCCTGAAGATGCAAGCTCTGTCTATACCCTGAACCAAGCAGCTGGCTTTTAGGAGTCAGGAGGCCAAGGAAGGCACACACTAGAGGGCATATCTTCCAAATTGGAAAAAAAAAAAAAAACCAGGAAGAAGAAATAACATGCAATGCAATTGAGCCTGAGCCATCGGGACATGTAATTACAGGATTCTCATGAGCATATCAAATATGGAGGTCTAGTAGGACACTGTCTTTAAACATGTACAGCCTTTGGACACTGTAGCCCTTCATCCATTTGTATGTGGAGGAGAGCAACAATCAGGTCCTCTAAAGTATTGTAATGACCTCTGTCCAGCAGTGCTGCTGTTATCAGCACCTGGGCTGGCCTGCATGGTAGAAAGGGCATCTGGCTCTGGGTGAAGCCACTGAACTGATGACCAGGCTGGTGGGAGCGCAGAGGAGTCAGTTATAGACCGGGAGGCAGTGGAGATGAGGGATATGTTTTCCAGTATGTGTCTCAACTCAAGAGGCGGTGCCCACCCACATCAGGACCACCCGTCCTAGAATCACAACAGGGTAGCATTAGGGGCCAAAGCAGAGCTTAGGCCAACCCTGTAGAGATAGGGAGATCTGATGTCATCAGGTCTATCTCAGTCACTAATCAAAGAGGAGGCAAGTGCCCCTCGAAACCCAGGCAAGGATAATGGATCTGCAGTTACCAAGATGGAGTAGAGCCCAGCGAGTTGATTGACAGTGTGCCCACTGTCCCATATTTTTATATCAACTTAGAGCTTATTGAATCACTCAGTTTATGCCATGTGGAAGACTTCAAGGGAAGCAGCACTTTCCTTGTGTATGATTTTCAGGCACATCTGCCAGGAGGACAAGCTTGCTACTCTCTTTTTCCCTCTACCTGCACTGTTCACACCCATGAACCTGTATATCCAGCCAAAGAAGCCAAACATAATAGACCTGTTTGGAGTACATGTAGAGACTTGAGTCATAAAAACCTGGCTTTTCCTCAATATAATGTTTGTATTGATTCTTTGAGAATTTCATATAAGCATATAATGTAGTTTGGTCATACATACCTCACCCACTCCCCTTACTTCTCACAGACCCGCCCACACCTTTCCATCACAATTTGTCTTTTTTTTTTTTCTCATCACCATTACCATAGCTTTGTCAACCTCTCTCAGCATCGTTATTTTCATTTCATGAGTCTGCTGTGAGGGTTAAATGAAGTGAGATGCAAGGGGTGTTTATCACAGTACCTATACAGTATTGGCTTAACAAACACTAGACATTATTTTATTAGATCTACCTCTTCACAAGCTGTCATCTACACTAAATTATGATTCATATAAAGCTGATGGTGCTAGTTTCTTCTATCTTCAGAATCTGTCAGAGTGCCTCATTAAAAAAAAATTCATTTTGGGCCTACTATCGCTAAAACACAGGGGAAAGCCAGTAATAGGCTACAACCAAAGACTTACAGAATCAAATGAAGAAGTCAAGAGATGGTGGCTTGTAATTAAGAATTTCCCACCTATCTCAAAGTCCATAAAGCACCTGTAATCTTTAAACCTCCTTTCTGAAACGTTCATCTTTTTCCTTGTCTTTTAATCCCCATCTGGGAAGGAAATAAGATGCTTGACTCTCAAACACGCTGACATATTAAAGCTATAAGCAAAGAACCCTGTGCCACCCTGGAAGCCTCCAGTTTCTCTGATTTCATGTGGGGAAAACTACTGCACAGTTATCTGTCATTCGGTTGTTTTATTAACAAAAGGCCACAAATACAGATTCCCAGTGGGTGTGAAGTCATTCTTTCTCGAGCAGCAGTAAGGAGCAAAAACATATTTATAGGCGAGCCACAGGACACTATCACCCCCACAGCTCCCAACAGCGTTGCTTGTATGGAAGGCAGCACCACTGATTATCCATAAACCACAACCAGAATTGAGTCTCACATTGTACCCCTAAGTATTAATGCAGATGACTGAGACAAGCAAAGGATAAAGGGAGAAATAGTGTGTGGTGTCACCTGCCTCTTCCCATTGACTTGGTCATACTTGCCTCCTCCACTGGATTAGGTTCATTTCAACACTGTATCATGAGTTTCTAGAAAGGCAATAATAACTCCAACAGAGCTGGTATCTGTAACATACATGTGTTAGCATCAGGGCCTATAAAACCTGAGGCATCACATGGGCAGGTCTCACAGACCTGTTGCCAGGGCAACAGCCGCCATATTCCCAGAATCCATTGGGCTCACCTCCCACCTTTACCTAAGGCCACTAAGTCAGAACTCATATATACATACACACACACATGTGTGCCCCCTCTCTCCCTCTCAATTAAACCTCTTACACGTGGAACTGTTTGGGCCTAGTGTGGAATGTTCTGACGCAACCCGCCGTTCTAACACATCAACATGAATGGATGCATGCCTGAGTGAATGGATGGATGAAGAAATCCTCATCAGAATACTTATTACACAAGGAATCTTTGGTGACACCAATCCACGGCGCTACAATTTTGCATGGACTGTGTTCTGATAAATTTCGACTCTTTTAGAATCTTCTCTAGCTAGCTGAGAGGGTGCATGTGTGAGTTCTCCTGCAGACCTTGCCAGTGGTCATTTCTCATGTTCTAATTGCCCTGTTGAACAGTGTTATAGACCTTAGGTATATTGAACTTTTCTCCTTTAACGTTTTGTCCACCTAAAGCTACACTCGTTTGGCCTGAGGTGCTCTCGTCCATGACAAATCCTTAGACTCCCTCCCTAGGAGGGCTTCCACGTCCCAACTTAGCTCTGCCTAGTTTCAATGTGACAAGGACCTGGAATTCCATGGATAAGATTAAAAATAACAAAAACGTCAAAAAATCATCAGATCTGGAATAAAGTAGATAAGAATGCATTCAAAGGTTTGAAATATAAGCATTTGACCTTGGTTGGCTCATCTCCCTCTGGTTGGGAAGATATGAAATCTCTGATATGCCAGATCAGGAATCCTGGGAGACTGGTTGGCAGAGTGCTCGCATAGTGTACATGAAGCCCTGGGTTTGATTCCCCAGCACTGGATAGAACCAGAAATAGCATTTAGCACCTCTCCTCCCAATACCAGGGAGGTGGAAGCAGGGGGTTCAGAAGTTCCAGGTTGTCAGTAAATGCATATTGGATTTGATGCCTGAGAGACAAGAGAATTTGTCTCAAAACAAAACAGAGCAGTGCACACCTTGGTGGGTAGGTGTTCCCCAAACTGGAGAAGAAAGGCAGGAACTGGGGAGAGATAAGCAGATGAAATCAGGCAGGCTCTCCATTTGCACAAGAGAGCCGCGGGTGACTGCATGCAGTGATGGTAAAAGGGAAGCCAGCCCCAGGGAGGGCCTTCCTAACCAGGTTCGCCCTCTCAGTGTGGAATCCAGGAGTAGGAGTGAGCAACGTGAAGAAAAGCTAAACACAAAACCACCTTCCAGGAGCAAACATCAGAGAAGAGCATGTGAGGCCTGCGAGAGTGGGCGTGACTCTCAGCCTTGGCGCTGATCTCATTGGTGCTCTTGTTTGTCTTTTCTCAGTCCCTCACCCCCCCCCCCGGCCGCCCCCTGAGTCTCCCCAAAAGAGGAAAGGCTAGGAGTTTATTGCACATAGGAGATCCTTCTGATTCGCAAACCACCCAAGGACAGTCTCTGAAAAGGCCTCGACTTCAACAGTGTGGTTTATGGCTCAGCTCGGCTCAGCTCAACACAGCAAACTGCGTGGATGACATCTCAATATAGATGAATAGTTAACGTATGACAATGCAAGGAAAACAAGATTTTTTAAAAAAACTACACTGGGGCAATTGGTTAGTCAGGGGAGGCTCCCTTTAATATCATGTACCGAAACAAGTCCCAGACAGATCAAAGAGTTGTTTTTTGTTAAATCAAAGCATAAACAGACTATAAACAGTTAGAAATGAATATTTATCAAGGTTCCGGAAAGAGAAAAAATGCCTAGATCGAGAAAAGATTAAAACATCAATAAGGGTAAGATGGGCAAATGTGATTACAAGAAAAAATGACATCTTAGAAACACAGAAATCTTGATCAAACGTAAAAGGGAAACAGCAAACAGACAGACACGTTGACGCACCTGTAACAAGAAAAGGAACTGTGCATTTATATATTCAGATTAATACAACTCTTTAAGAAAAACAAAGAAACCCCCAGAGGAGTGGAGAGAGGACACAGATGACCTTTCCATAAAGAGGAAACACTGTGGCTTAACAAACACAAAAAATGTTCCCATATCTCTGCTAATCAAAGCCCTGCAGAAAGAATCAACTCATTAAGTGGCTCTCAAATTAGCTACTGTTTTAAAATCGTAATAGGCATGCTAAACAAACTGGGGCAAAAAATGGGTATTTTTCCTAAGCTGCAGATCCGAGTGTAAACTGGCAGAGGCTTTTAAAGGGAACTGGAGGCGTGGATTGAATGCCTTAGGATGGGCATATGTTTTGATGCAGTAATTACACACAGGCATGTACAGCTTAATGAAATAAGGCAAAGCGCTGGGAGTTGGTTTGGGAAGGGCAGGAGGGTGAGCGCCTTGTGCTGCAAGATCAATACTGCAGCTGCATAACTGATAGGAAAAAAAAGTTTACATTTAAATGTTTGGTTAAATAATCCATGCCAAAATCCTTGCATGGAGCATTATGGAGACATAAGATGTGGTGTTCGTGAAGATTGTGCCACGTAGAAAGTGCGTATGATATAATAATAACTGGAAAAAAAAACAGACAAAAACTGCAAAGAGAAAATGGGTTTAATTATGCAAAAAAAATCTATGCATAAAAAGCCTCAAGGAAAGTCATTAAAATGTAAATAGTCACCATGCACCAGTGCTGAATTTGTGGCTGATTTTTTTTTTTTTTAATTTTACTTTACTACTTTTCAGGAATTTTCCCCCAATGTTGCAGGAACTCCTTGTGTAGATATTTAAGCTTTCAGCTCCTTCTGACAACTTGGGCTCTTATGAAAGTCAAAACTTTCTTTGAGACAAAGGTCATTTTGGAAACATTTGGAATATGGTTCCCATATAAGGTGATACCTAATTACATATCTGAGGAATCTGCAAAGGGTTCGCCCTAACATGATTCTGAGCAACTAATTAAAGAATAAATTAGTGAATGGATGGATGAATGAATGAATGAATGAATGATAGTAAGTGAGTAAATGAGTGAGGTCAGCTAGCCTCTGCAATAATCACCCTCTACTGACAGGGCTCTAAAATAATAATATATTAACTCATTTAACCCTCGCTTATGTAAGAGGTAAGTACCTTACCATTCCCATCTGTGCTTAGTTTTGTTGTTGCTGCTGCTGCTGGTTTGATTTGATTTAGTTTGTTTTGGTTTGACTTCCTTTGATATGGTGTGTTTTGTTTGGGCTTGTATTTTTGAGATAGAGTTTCATAGCCAGGGCTAGCCTAGAACTCATGATCCTCCTATCTTAGGCTCCCAGCCACCTTGCTGGGTTTCTATACTCATTTTGTGGATGAGTAAGGTAAGGTACAAAGATGCAGGAAAGTAGACCAGGTTGCAGTCAGATATATAAGGGTTCAAGCGTTCATCCCAGATGGACAGTCTGCAGCCAGAGCCCCCACAACTTCCCTGCAGATAACATTTGCTCCCATCCTCAGCCAGGACCAGGTCTGTGTGCCGGAGTCTCTGAAAGAACTGAGGACAAGTGGCTCTTTTGTCAGCCCCAACTTTACAAGGATTGAAATGAGAGCCCTTGGTAAATGCAACTTTAACCCAGTTTTCAGGAACATGAAATACCCACTCTGCTTGGCTCACCCTCCAGTTGCTCCCAGAGTCACACAAAAGAGCTCAACTCATCAAAACCAGGAAGTGGGCCACCATGCCTAAAATGCCTCAACTCCCAGTGAGGGGCTCGGATGCCTCCAGGTGAGCACCCTCCTGCAGCTTGCTTTACTATCCTTTCACTGGGTAGCAAAATGGTTGGCATCATCCAATTCACATCATACAACTACAGTAAATGCCCCTTGAAGGAAAAGAGAAACTGGGCACAGAAACATGTCAGGCACATAATACACATTCCGTGTGATTTACTCATTATTTCTTTTTACTATTATAACTATTATGATCCTATCTGACACAAGAGGAAGCAACAATAGATTCATCAAGCAAGCCAACTAAAGTTAAAAAAATATTCTTGACTCGCTTTATTTTAGCATAAACAGTAAATATATATTCAACCACCAATATTTTGATATAGAATTAAAAAGCCATGTGCTGTGGGTCATGCTTGTCCTTCTTGCACCTGGAAAATGGAGGCAGGAGGATCAGAGTTCAAAGTTAAGCCTCAACTGGCAAGCCTGAAGCCAGTAAGGCCCATCTGGAATCCTATCTCAAAAGCACACAAAATAAAAACACCTTACATTTTTAGGCTAGGGACTTTGCTCAGTGACATGGAATGCGTTTAGCATGAATGAGATTCAATGCCCAGAATGGAAGATGGAAAGATCACACTTCTAATCCCCTGCTACAAACCACCCCCTGAAGGCAATATCTATGGGTGCTCAGAAGTAGAGTGGACACTAAAGACACATTTGAGAAATAATCCAAGAACAAAGTATTATAAGGTAAGAATGTCTTAATGACAGTATCTAATGTTTGTCTTTCCAGCCTCCACAGAATCAGAAATCGTTTCAGCCACTCCCCTTTATCTGAATGTTCAATTAGGTTTCAAGATACAGCTCTTCCTTTTTATATTTATACTTTGTTGGTCTGTATAATGTTAATGAAATTGCTTAATTACAAACAAAACCGTTATGGCTGGCCTCATTATGTTGGGAGCAAAAGCAATGGATCTCACTAAACAAAACAGCCAACCAGTGAGGCTTGTGGGAAGCAGCTCCAGAGGAGGCTGGCCAGCTGGCTGATCTCAGCAGGCAGAGTAGGGAGTATCATCCTGAAATGGGACTGTCATAGCACAGTCCCACAAAGCTAGTGCCTTAATCAACAGAAAACCATTTCCCCTCTTTTGGCATGCAAAGTGTTGGCAGTGGCACTTGTTAGTTTTGCATCATTGTGACAGAATGCCTGTCAGAAGCAACTTAAGGACAAAAAGGCGTGTTCCTGATCGCAGTTTCAGAGGGGTCAGTCGACCACTATGGGGAAGGTGGGGCCGGGTAACTCATTTTGTGGCAGCAGGAAGTTGTGGCAAAGGCTGTTCACATCAGGGCAGGCTGCAATGAAAGAAGGGGCAGGCAGAGCTCGGGTATAAAATCTTAAGAAACCACGCCCAGTGACCTACTTCTTCCAGCTACCCTCTTCCAAGATCCCACAAGCCTCTTAAAACAGCGCCACCCACTGGGGAAACAAGGGCTCGGAGCTTGAGGCTCTAGGGGAAGGCTCAGCTTCAACCACAGACCACAGTGTTGTATCTGTGAGAAGCTTTGAACAAGAATCTCTTTCATGCCGACTTGATATGGGTTTTTTTTGTTGTTGTTGTTGTTGTTGTTTTGTTTTGTTTTGTTTTGTACAAGATTCCCTGGTGTCCCTTAGTTCGTGCCTCCCTTCCCTTTGATCTTTCTGATCAACTGAATATCTAAGTCCCTCAAATCTCCCTCTCCTTCTTCTCCTAAGGGTGACAGTCACTGGATTTAGCACCTACCCCAAATCTCTCTCGGTGAGATCCTTCCTTAGTTACATGTACACATATTCCAGTGACAAACAAGTCACATCCACATGAGGTTTGCGCGTGTATTTGGAGGGCTCAATGGACCCATTTGTATCGTTCTATAGAAAAAAACGGATCAGCTGTGTGAAGACTCTTTCTCACTCCAGGCTCTTCTGCTGAACTATGAGCTCCCTAAAAGGAACTGACTGAATCCTTCAGCCAAGGTCCTCAGGACTTACAAATTGCCTGATGCCTAGAGAATACCGTGTAAGCGTTTGCCCGCCTGGGATCCGTCTTTTCAGCTCGAGCCACAATAAACAAATTCCAAAAAACAATATGGCTTAAATAGTAGACGTCCATTTTCTCACAGCTCTGGAGGCTGGAAGGCTGGACACAAATCTCAGGTCTGCTGAGGACTCCGTGCAGGAGGCCACCCTCTTATGTGCACTCATGTCAGAAAAACATCCTGTGTTACTCTTTTCCCTAGGAAACCATTAGTACTGGCCACTGGCAAGCCCGACTGGCCAGTAAGACCCAGGGATCTGCCTGTCTCTCCCTCCCCTGTGCTGAGACTGCAGACTGCATCACTGTACCTTTACCTGGATGCTGGAGATTCAGTTTCAGGAAGACATCTCCAGTCAAGTACAAGCGTGGAGTTTGATAGTGTTCAGCCCTGTTGCCCTCACCTGCTCCTGCTCATTCTCTTCTTTTTCCCAGAGAGGTCGTTGGTGTGGTGTGGTGTGTGTGTGTGTGTGTGTGTGTGTGTGTGTGTGTGTGTGTGTGTTTGTGTGTGTTGAAAGAGAGATCAAGAGAAAGACTTCAGATATTATAGAAAACATGCCGTGCTTTTCTTTCTGAGTCTGGCTTATTTTGCTTAATATGATGATGTTTTATTCGATCCATTTTCTCTGCAAATGTTGTCATTTTGCTCTTCTTTATGAGTGAATGAAAAATCCCTTTCTGTTTTTATAGTACATTAGCTTTATCCATTTATGTGTTGATGGACATATGCTGTTTCCATAACTTGGCTATTATACATAACACAGGGCGAGAGTAAATATTCATATGCAGGTGTCTCCCTAGTATGCAGACTTAGATTCCTTTGAGTACACTCCTATGTACTTTTTCTTACAAGGACACTAACCCTATCATGAGGACCTAACCCTTGAAGTCCTCACCTCCAAATACCAGAGTTCTGACAAATCGATTTGGGGAGCCCATGATTTAATCCATAACAAGTTCATATCTCAATTGAAAGCTAGTAGTATTTTGGAGAGAATTCTTAAGAAAGAAAATGCCCCCCTTGTGTAGAAGAATTCATCCTTATTTTAATATGCAGGCAATTAAACTATTATCAAACCTGTGCTTTCCTCTCCTTGTCCCATACAAATTCTGTTGCCATCCTTCTCAAGATGAATATTATAATACGTGTATGTGACAAGAAACATGTGCATACTCACTGAACAGAATCAGGTGAACATTTGCAGCTTTCTAGAATATTCAACAGATGGTTCAGAATGTTGAGGATGTAGCAACATGAATATGCTGGTTACTGCTGGGCTGGGGAACTGCATGAATTCTCTGCAAGATGTCTTCTTCCTTTTATTGTCTTTCTCCTCTAATTAAAGCCTTGCTTTTCATTGTTATTTTAGGCATTCCCTTGCTCTTGGATCCAGGATAGCTAAGGGAAGAAAAATTTAATAGACCATCCTCCTCCATCGCCAAGAATGTTGGACAAGAGGCAGCCTGATACCTTAAGATAATTTTAATGAAACTGAATTGTAGCCTGAGATAAAGAAGGAAGTGCTGGGCCCCAGTATCCCTATTTAAGAACCAGCCAAGCCACACACTCAGGTTGGAACTCCTAGAAGGGTATTTGAGCCACATGAGACAATCCGGTAACTTCACAGGGTACCTAGTTCTGATGCGCTATAAATACTTTTGTAACACATAAATTACAATTTGTGGATTTTTACATGTTTACAAATATGCTTTACAGCACGAAATAGAAGTGCCTTTGGGAAAGAAGGACCTGTATTGTTTATCTTGTAATCCCCAACATCCAGTACCAAGTGTCCTCAATAAATGAACAACTGATAGACTGACCTGCAGAATCTCTCCTGCTACCTAGATGTGGCAGAAAAAATCCAGTGCAGTTGCTCTCCTGGCCATGATCCTAAGGGAAAGCCTTTCTAAGGACAGGCAGATATGGCATTCTGGTCCAACCAGGATGATGAAACATCTGTAAAACACTAGGAAGGAATAGGATTCTGACTTTGGTCTGTTCTGGCTGCCGTAAGAAAACACGTTCATGTGGTTTGCACACCGGGGAAATGCATTACTCTGGAGATTGAAAAACCCATGATGAAAATGACAGCAGAATCGATGCCTGCTGCAGGCTAACTCTCTACCTCACACAGGATACCTGCAAGATGTGCAACTGCACACCAGTGATCTCAGCACTTGGGAGGGTGAGGCAAGATGGTGAATTTCAGGCCAGCCTGGACTACATAGCAAAAAAACAAAACAAAACAAAACAAAAAAACAAAAAACAAAACAAAACAAAAAAAACCCTCTATCCCAAAACACAAAAGAAAAAAAAAGTGTACATGGCTCGATTTGTTATCACAAAAGTAGAGAGAAAAGTAAACTCTCTGGCCTCTTTGATAATGGCACTTATCCCAAAGCTGGAGAGAGAACCCTCAAAGCATAATGGCCTTCTATTGGTGTTACTTCTCAGTAAGGGGGTAAGGGTTCACAAGAATATTGGAGTCACACAAATAGAAGGAATAGTATGTGCACATGACCCCAGAGGAGACTCCTTGTGTGTTCAAAGAAATATTCTGAAGTCCTGTCAGTGAGCAGAAATGTGGAGCAATGGAAGTAAGGTCACAGAGGTAGGCCCTTCAGAAGGCTGTGACTACAGTAAGCGTCTCCTGTGTGGTTCTGACCAGGATGGGTAGTAAGTGGCCTCAGTTTTGCTTTATAAAGACTAGACCAGAAATTTCTGTGAGCATTGCACTTGGCACCATTTTATTGCTGAGACCTGCTTTCTGATTAAAAGTCACTATATGTGTCATAAAAGCCACCAACAGAGGGGTGATGGAGAAGCAAAGTAGTATCCCTGCAGAAAACAAAAACTTTCACTGACCTGAAATTCCACGTGGAGAGATGATAGGCTGGAGTGCACCTGTGCTAAAAAGGCTCTCATGGGGCTTGGGAGAGGGCCCAGTCAGTAAAGTGCTTGCCACACAAACATGGAGACCTAGCAAATCCCTAGCAGCTAGGCGAAGCCCCACCCCTCACCCCCCACCCCCGCCGGGTACAATGCTGTATACAATAAATCCTGACTCTCTGAAGGCTGAGACTGAGACAGAGACACAAAGATCCATGGAGCTTTCTGACCAGCCATGTTAGCCAAATCCAGGAATCCCAGGTTCAGTAAGGGATGCTGTGTCTAAAATAACAACAACAAAAATTTAAACAGGTGGAGACGCACTTGAGATACACTTGACATAGTTCTCAGCTCCTAGTGTGACTATATTTGGAGAAAGTCTTTAAAGAAACCCTAACTAAGATAGTACACAATCCCAAACAAAGCACAGAATGTAAGAAATGCTGTCATTTGTGGTGACCATGGTTAATTTAGGCCATAAGGAGGGGACACAATCCAACATGATTGATGTCCATATGAGAAAAGGAAAAGGTACTGGGGTGGAGGACATGTGAGCACACAGTCTGATGGCAACACTTGGATTCTGGTCTCCAGCGCCCAGAGCTATGAGACATAAATGTCTATTGCCTATGAGCTTTTGTTATGTCAGCCCTAAGAAACTAATAGTCACTAAGCTCATGTGACCTTCCTTGAACACAAATGACAACATTTCTTACACTCCGTGCTCTATTTGGGATTGTGCATTGTCTTAGTTAGGGTTTCCATAGCTGTGAAGAGGCACCATGACCATGGCAACTCCTAAAATGAGACATTTAATTGGGACTGGATTACAGTTCAGAGGCTTAGTCCGTTATAGTCACTGTGGGAAGCATGGTGCCATGCAAGCAGACACAGTACTGAAGAGGTAGCTGAGAGGTCTACATCTGGATGAGCAGGCAGCAGGAAAAGAGTGAGACACTGAGCCTGCCTTGGGCATCTAAGACCTCAAAGCCCACCCCACTGACACACTTCCTCCAACAAAACCAGACCTACTCCAACAAGAGAGAGAGGAAGGATAGAAAAAAAGGAAGTAGGGGAGAGGAGAAAGGAGAAAGGCATCTGGGAAAGAAGACTATAGTTGTTGAAGTTGACTACAGGTAGACTTTCTGCTTAATTCTGGAAGGAAAGGACCCATTGCTTTCATTTGTAAGAAAGGTGAAGTCTAGAAAATTGTCAGTTCTTTGTAGTCACATGGCAGATTCAGAGTCAGAGCTCCACCTACCCCCAAACACTGCTTGTTCTTCCTAAGGTCTTTCTGAGTCAAATTCCCAAGAGGACACACTGAAGATGGTTGAAAATTGCCAGGCAAGGAGCACATGTGCTTGGAAGATCATGAGCTCAACGCCAGCTTGAGATGTATAATGAGACCCCATCTCAGAACACAAATGATAATAAAAGAATGGGAATCACTCATTTACTGCTCTAGGCCAGACCCTATAACGTGTTTTAAGGTAAGCTTTCATTTTATTATCACATAATATGTCCGTTTTATACATGAAGACAGAGGCTGAGGCCACAGAACATACTGTGTAATAAAGTTACATTTCCTACCCTAGAATCACTGGCCTCAGTTCAAGTCATAGTTAAGCCACCTAAGGTGTTGGGAGCTTTAACCCTAAGAAGCTTGCATGGGAGACCAACATACATGGCCCCAACAAAGATACACAGATCGATCATAATTCTCAGAATTTGGGAATATGCCACTTTTGCAGATGTGATTCAAAGTAGGTTCCTGAGATGGGGAGCTGATGACCCTGGATCACCTGAGTCAACTATGTTATGTGTCCTTGTAAAGAAAGTGGGGGGGGGGGGACAGGAATTCAGAGACAGAGAGAGACATGAGGTGCCATACTGTCACTTGGATAGTAGGAAGAGACCACCAGCTGAGGAGTAGATGCAGGCTACAGAGACCATAACTGTCACAGATTATCCTCTAAGCCTCCAAATGGGTTCAAACCCACTGATGACTCCTCCTCCTTTTTCTCCTCCTCTTCCTCCTTTTTCTCTTCCTCTGCATCCTCCTCCTCAGCCCCCTTGCCTTCCTTCCTTTCTTCCCCCTCCTCCCCTTTTCCTCTTCTATCTTTTATGATTACGATGATGATGATGATGACGATGATGATGATGATTTTGATTGATGATAATGTTTGGGGGTTAATGTCTCATACAGTAGCCCAGGCTAGCTTTGAACTCTCACCAGTTCTTCTGCTTCTCAAATGCTGTGATTATGGGCACGAGACACTACACTTAGGTTTACTTCTTGATTTTTATCCCAGTGTGGTTCCTGTCGATCCCTTCTGACCTCCAGAACAAGATAACAAGCTTGAGTTAACTCAACCCAGTAAGTTATGGTAACATATTACAAAAGCAATAAGAAGCATATACAGGACTCTTTAACTGTTGG